>BQKZ01000294.1:2410-14302 GCA_036244855.1 Temnopleurus reevesii
ATGAATTTCACGAAACATAGCCAAACTCACCAAGTGCATTGCATATTCCTACTGATTGCAGAAGAAAAAGTAAACTAAACCGGTCCAATTTCATTTTCTGACAGGACCACCGTCGTGGCCGTCGAGATGGAAAAACATGAGCAGAAGACAGTCTTTACTTTACCCAACTATCACATTGAGCTTAGACTTGTAACTCATGGAAGAAGCTGGATATGACGGGACGGGTACAAATTCAGCACATCAATTTACCTATCGGAAGGCCCCGGTCACATAGGGCCCCGGAAGCAACACGATTCAATACGACTCTTAATTCGCAGTTAACTGCCTTAGAACAAAGAGTCGTGCTGAATCGTGTTGCTTCCGGGGCCCTATGTGACCGGGGCTTAATACATATTTTAAATGCCTATATACACAATCAGGATATAATGCCTATAGAGTCTGGTTTTGATTTTCTTATGCCACTGCCTGATTTTATAATCATGCATATAGCATAATAAAGATAAGTATTATGAAACAGCACTTATGATAGAACTACTTTGTGTTATGATTTATATGGCAAATTAATGTGAGAGTGAAAGCATGGTCGAGAAGAGATTTGTTTAAAGGGGAGGATGAGTAGAGCTCGATATATATTTCCCTTATTTAGCTTCCGGGTAAGCATGCTGCGTATCTTTGGCTATCCAATGTTGCTGGATTCTAGTCCCGAAATATAGAATTTAAAAGTTTAAATCTTGAATAAATCTGTGCTTTGGCGTGTGCCTAAAATCCAATATGGAAAATAAGACATTCCTCGTGGAAAACGCGACGCCAATGATACACGGCTTGTCATAGCGAATGGTTCACGCTTTCATGCAAATTAGATCACAATAGATCACAATTTGTTGATGTTGGTGAGCTAAATTAACCCATTGACAACAGGTACAGAGTATTCCCTATACAAAAGTATATAACTATATATAACTATACTTCGTGGCATGAATTCTAACCCCGCAAATGACATATTATTGAGAAGTATTTTGTAAAATATTACTCCATCATGGAAAAGTATAGGGTATTGTGCCTAAGTTGAAATATTGTACCCTATTAGGTGGTCAAAGTATTGCATTATTTAGGACTCAAAGCGTTTTTATGTAGTAATAATATTAGAATATATATACCCCTACAGGTGCATGCACTTTTCTCTTATGTGCTTATAGAAATGACATATTGATACATTATATTAAAATAAAAAATATGAATTACACAATCTTGTTTGATATAATTATGATTTAATATTTTCATAAAGCCAATATTGTGCAAACAATTCTGAATAAATATTTACACCTATGCATTCACCTGTATTTGGAATCGCAACATTAATGCATTCTTGGTAAAGTGACAGACTTTTCCGATAAAATAAGGTCGTCAATGTTTACTATTGCCGTTTACTTCAATGCATATCCATTTATAGGCATAACGACCAATTTCTCTCAGTTTCCCCTTCTATCGTAAAGCAGATTTGATCAAAAGCGATGCCTACCATGATTATTTCTACTTCCTCCTGTATTTTGTGTTTTATTCAGCATTTTTATTGGAATAAAAATTTCCCGCAATCAATAAGAAAAAGATGGAAAGCCATAACAAAATGCCATAAAAAATAACAGAACAGGGCGAAAGGGGATTTAATTTTGTTTTAACTTGCAAAGAATATTTGATCAGAAGTGAAGAGGTATCGATCATATGCGTAACCAGTGGTATCACTCCCACTGCTTGACAATATGCTCTAAAATGTGTACATGTAATCTTGTATTTCATTACAATAAAATTAAAAATAGTTCAAACACTTCAGCTGAAGAAGAGTGAACGTGGCACGAACCCCACCCCTTTCCCTCTCAGCCAGTCGACTATACCACATGTCCGTTCTCCATGTTTTTATAGGGGTGCTAGGTTTTTTTTCAGACTCAAGTCGAGGAAAAATAGTAGGAATAATAGGGGTCTTCAGAAAATCTAATAACGGTTGATTTTCCTCCTCATCTTTCCCCCCTCCTCTTTCCTAAAATTTGTATTAGGGGATAAATTTGCAAGATATCACATAACATTTGGGGATAATGGTGTGCCTACCAAATTCCTAAATCTTTACCTATTTTTCCAGCTTCAGGGTTATTTCAAAGAATCTAGAACAAGCACATGTGTATGGTTGACTTTGACTTTACTTTGTGACTTGGGGGAGGGGGCGAGAACAACCAGGAGAAAGTTCTTTACACAACCACCAAAGCACAAAACGGGGACCGCAAAACCGGGCGGGGTGGGAGGAGAATGGGTGGCTGGGGTTGTAGATTCCACTTTTCAGTTGATACATATAATATATTCTTGTCTTTTTTGCTCACGTTGAAACGGTTCAGACACATTTATCTATTTTTTTTCTATTTTGCACTTCAGCTTCTTGGGGACATGAAACGCACTGAGCATTTTTTAAAAGTGAACAGTTCATACGAACAAATAAAATGTTCTGATACTTTTCTCCATTATATTTCCGAGTACTCATATTGTTTGAATACATTGGTCTATGAAATGCTGAAGAAGTGACCTCTTTAGGCATAATCATTTCCAGCAGGGGTGTTCTTGAACATCATCTTCAAAACGAAAGAAAAATAAATCTTAACAAAATGCTTTGCCCATTCTATGAAGTCCAAATATCAGCTGGTTTCATTTGAAACTGTTAATATTCCCTCATATAATATCAGTGTATTCAGGGGTCAGAGGGAGCCACGACCCCGCTTTGGCAGCACATCATGGGCTACGATTCCACTGAAAGTCGCCTGCTCAAACAGGATTTGGGAGACCCTTTTTTGTTCTATTATTTAATTTTCATTTAATTTGTTTCCTGTGGGTACTTTAGGCCACTGAGCGGGCCCTCCCACCTTGGAAGTATAATTATCTAAAAAAAGATATAATCTATTTCCGTAAAATCAAGTCGAATGCTAATTCAATGCTCTTTTGTAATGTTATTCAAATCAGAACTGGATTGTGATTGTTGTGTACACACAGTTCAATACATGGCGTACAGATCTATTGTCCCATGACCCACTTCATTTTACAGAAATAGTTTATATCGTGTTTTTTTTTAGATTAATATCAATTGTCAAGCCATCTCCTACCCCCAATTGCTAGATTCAAGGTGGGACAAGGCCTTTAATTTGTAAATATGGATGCATGATGCCTTATGCCTCACAAAAATAAACTCTCTTTAACAAAAACCCTCGCCCAATGGATTGCTTAACGTTCCTGAATACCGTCCAGAATATTTGATCGCATAATATAATTAAACAAAAGTTGTGAAACTGATAATTTTGCAAGCACACTTCTCAATTTGGATGCAGATTCCATGATATTAGAAATTGACTGGGATGCGGTAAACTTTTCTCAATTCGAATTTCTCTCCCATTTTGAGGCAAGAAGGAGTGATATACAAATACAAGCAATAAATGAAATACAAAACAAAATAAGATACATTTGATAGTACATTTAATGGTTTGTTTCTGTTCTTTCTCCTTGTCTACAAGAAATATACAATCTCATATACAAAAATACAGTCATAACAAAACAAGATATTTATACAGTATAACAATAGCAATAAATGAATGACAACTGTACATGCTATTTTATATGAGATATATATTAAGGCAAGTAAACATATCATGTATGCATAGGAATTGATATCATTCAATTTTTAACTGGTAGAGTTTGTATAATTATATAAACTATACCCTGGCTTCCCCTTCATCCTCCCTCACAAAATGTTTCTTGATCTCACTCTCTAAATTTTCCAAATTTCTCTCTCTCTCTCTCTCTCTCTTTCACTCTTTATTTCTCTCCCTCTTTCACCTGTCTCTTAATTGCTCAACTTCTTCCTTCATTATTTTACTGCATTCCATGATTAATATTTGAGGCATAATTAAACCAAAGAATTATAATTGTTCTTCTACAATAATTTTCTTGAGTAACATTCATTATATTCATTATTACCACTGGACGATAGACCTTTTTTGAAAAATTTGCAACTTCACATCAAATATTATAATTCTTCATTGCTTTTATATAAATACATATCATTGTATGTGTATTTGTTTAGAAGACATAACCCTGACATATCAGCAAGCTGTGTTCACTGACTGCAATTAAACAAAAGAGGTGGCATTCCACAAAAGAAGATTAGGTTGGTTTTATTGGAATAGAGTAAATTCTATGAAAGGGTGGGGCAGGCTGGTGGGGGGGGGGTATATTAATATGTTTCTAGCAAGAGTATATAGAAAAGATATAGAATTTCATTGGATATCATTGGATAAAATGATGGAACATTGAATTTTCAAACATCATTTAAAGAGAAATTATATTCAGACATCATATATTTTTCATTTCTGTTCTGCATTGTATGAATTACATCATCATAACAGCATACAATATACAATGAATTCCCATACAAAAATACACAGTTTCAAAATGCATCAAAAAAGTCCAATATTCAATCCATACAGTTAATCATAACTGATGATAAAATTCCAAAATTACACTGTCATACAAAAATATTGCAGTAATAATGTAAACATGAGCCCTGTTTTGCATACTGTTTATAATGTTCAGCATGTAGACTATTTACTATACATACACAGATAACCACATATAATATGTACATGGCATGTACTTATTTTTGTATGATATAAAATGTCTGTTAAAATGTAGATAAACCTGAGTAGACAATATGTTTTACACAAAATATATGGACATTTGTGCAAATAGACAATACATTTCGTAACATACACACAACATCTGCTAGAAGAGGATTACACATCATTTTGAAAGAATGCTGAAATCATGAATAAAAGAGACAAATCTACAACATGATTTTAAAGTACAGCCAATCGTGCCTAAATTAGAATATGTTGGGACATCAGAAATTGTTTTGACCAATGAGGGGTAAAAATAATAGAATATAAAATGAAGGGGACTTAAAATGACCTTAGACTCGGTAATTATTTGACTTTATAGGTCTGCCTGTAGATATTTGATACCTGTGAAAAGAGGGGAATAAATGTTAGAAAAATATATGCAGACAGGTGACACTATTGTATTATTTTTGTATAACTGTCAAATATGAGGACAAAAAAATTGAACAAAGTAAACAAATGACCAGTCAAGTCCTTATAAAGGCTAGACCACATAAAAAGAAATTTGCTTCCCAATTATTCTGTAAAGAAATGTAGAACATATGTCAAATATATTACTTGAATGCCAGGTGAGGCCCTTTTTTGTCTGCTAGTGACATTGCAAAAGCATGAATGGGAGTTGTTTCCATTGTCCAGTTTTATTGCCCTTTAATTTTAAAGTGCATCCTTTGTAAATGTACATGATTGCAAAATAGAACTTATTCTCCAATTTTCACTATGTTGCTCCAAATATCTATCATGGTATTCGTATGTTTGTCTTTAAATGGAATGAAATATTTCATCTAAGAATTACAAATCATCTAATAACACAATATAATCTATTTCCATTCAATGAAATGTGTCATGGGTAATAGATCCGCACACCATGTATTGAACTGTATCAATCACAAACCGGTCCCAAATTCCATGGCATTACACAGGAGCATTGAATTGTCATTTGACTTAATTTTACGGAAATATATTATATCAGGTTTAATCAATTGGTTATAATTAATGTAGAAAATACATGTAGACTCTATAGTGCACTTATTTCAATAGTATTCTACATGTACATAATTTCCCTACCAAAATAGATGATTCATAATTTCATAGTAACATTTATTTGAGATCACACATTTTTAATGCTGGTGATAGTGGAAAGAATTCCATGTGGGAAAACTTTGACATAGAATGAGTAATTGATTACTCTTGCATAATGGACATAAAATAAATAAGAACTTAATTTAATTACATAGTTTTTATGTCACCACCATGAGGTTTACCGCTGTAATTATCATGAATTATAGGCAGTTTTAGATAGCCAGAAATTTCACATGCACAACAATTCTTTGGTAATTCTTCAAAAGGTAATGAATTATCACTGCTAAACAATTAGAAAAAAGACATTTATTGTATCATTCTTCAGTGTCACATTAAAACATTTTGAATGAATTCTGATTGACGAACGATTACATTGGTCAATCGTAACACTGAAACATATTGAAAGAGAGTGAAAAGCAAAACACTCCAAAATTGACGGTTTTGTACAGATACAATAACAAAAAAAGGAAAAAAAGGAACAGTAAGTTAAAAAAATAATATTGCAGCATAGCACAAACAGTAAACTCCAATGAACTTCCAGTAAATATTTTTGATTGCAATTAATATTAAGCTTGTAATAACACCATCATTTCAATGAACATTCTTTCCCACTCGAAAGAAAGAATATATAAATATCACCATTAAAAGAGAGATATTGAACACTCAATAGTTCTCAATGAATTCAATCCAAATTTTCATAGTCAAAATTGAAAAAATGAAAATAAAAGGGCATTGACGAACTCTTCCTACAGGTAAGAGAGGAGATGAGATATACTAATAAGTCCTTCTGTTACTCCATGTTGTCATAGTAACCCAATAACATTAAATACGGCGGGTAGATACAGCAGCTTGCGATGAAAGAAAAGACTCTTTGGTGAATTTTCATTGAAGGGATTCCAAGCTAATGCTATCTCCTGTTAACATTCACTGATACAAAGTTGTGCTGAAAAAGAAAAAAAAAATAATGAAAATACACTTATGGAGAAAAGACAGCAGGAACAAACCATTTTCCCCCACAGAATATCCCAAATATATTTCTCATCACTGTTGTTTGGTCTTAAAGTTCAAATTACTCTTCCATTTGAGGTTGGCCAATAATTTCAATTCAGTGAACTGAACAAAAATAACTCAATATAACTCAAAATCTCTGTTGAATTATATGTAAAATCAGGACTTCACAATATCCCCCTAGTTGAAAAGATCAATTGATAGTACTGATCATTTTTTTCACAAGGGCAGAATGGCAAGAGTTTCATAAGCTTTCATTTTACAAGTGGGGTCAAACATCAAACATACAAAAGTGTTGACCAATCTATTGAATCGCCCATAGACTTATCTTTGCTAGCTTACCTGTGTTTTTCTCCTATGTATAAAGTCCTCTAGTCTTGATTTATGTGTCAATGCAGGGTCATCCTGAGATGAGTAGGTCTGAGCAAACCAGTGATTCTGCAAGCACTCTGATGTGCTCTTTCTGGAACTAAAATCAGGGGAGAAATTCAATAAGAAATCCTAAATATGAAATCAGTCTCTGGTTTATATCTAGAAAGATGCAAAATAATAATAATATATCCACAACAGTACTAAACACTCAGCAATACATGTTTAAATAAAATATAGAATTTGAGTGTTAAGCCTAATGAAAGGGATGAAATATGAAAACAAGTACAGCAAACATGTTGAATTTTCTAGATAATATCTATACAGGTCTTCACGATATAATAAGCATATAAAGAAAATAACATCCCTATCTATCCAGTAAACAGGTGCAGCACTTGTTCTACATTTCTTGCAGAATAAGATGGCAGAAAATTTATTTTGTATCCAAGAGCTCAAACTTGAAATATCCTATTTGTCTGACAATTGTCCCATTTTCACTGAAAAATCTTACTAAATAGGATGAAACCCTACAAGTTGGCAGCTCTGAAAACATTTTCACAAAGTCAAACTTTGAGAGATAAACACTTAATTTACTCAATATATCATGACCCTATCAATGTTCCAAAAGGCAAGCAATGAAGTAAAATGAGTCCTACCTATAATCTGCCTGCAGCAATCCGGTGATGAAATGTCGGGCATTCTGGCTGACGTTCTTGAAGTACTCATCCGGGAAGCTATAGTCAACCCCGATGATATTCATATTGGTCTCTTCAAGACTCTCATCAAGGAATGGTGAAATACCACTCAACATGACGTAGAACAGAGCTCCAATACTCCATACATCTGTGCCATAGTCAATCTCCGTGCCGTTGAGAAGCTCGGGGGCACAGAACTCGGGGTTGGCGTTGAGTTCGTGGTAGAACGGAGGAGCGGAAGACCAGAGATCCATGGCATCACCAAAGTCAATCAGTTTGATTTGAGCTCTACCTAAGGCTACCTCCACCAAAACATTCTCAGGCTGTTATGGAAAGAGAAAGAAATGTTGTTCAAATGCCGTATTTTTACAAAATAAACCTATAAAAAATTGAGGGAAATACAAACAATTTAAGTAAATCAGTTTGATATGAGCTCTACCTAATGCTATGTAATTTGACTTAAACATTCACTGGCTGTTCAAATGGGGTATTTTTTAATAAATTACTGAAAAATTGAAATAGTAAAATATCATCAAATTCAATAAGCTTGATCTGAGTTCTACATTTATAAAAGGTTACTTCCATGAAGCTTTTATTTTACTAATTTCTAAGTTAGGAGAAAAAGCATCGGTCAATAAACATTTTCAAATAAAATGGAAAACAATTTCATTGGAAAAAATAGAACAAAATTGAGCATATACAAAAGGCTACTACCATCAAACTACTATTTCACCAATTTCAAAGCTGACAGAGAGCATATCCAGATTTTTTCATTTCATTTCATTTCATTTCATTTATTCATTTATTCATTTATTCATTTATTCTGTATCTTTCATTTTTTTTCCATAACAAAACAAACAGCTGAACATGAATATGTACATTAATACATTTTTACCAGGAAAAAAAAGAAAATGACTGTTTAAGGTATAACATTATACTTAAAACAAAGTTTGCAGATTTGCAGATAAAATGAAAGAGAAATCCACAGGTGTGATACATAATGATATTGTGCACTGATCTATCTGATTATATAGATTTTCGGCACCCTATAACAAGCATAAAACGATTAAAACAGGCAGTCACACTGACATCGGTTGACATGAATGTACGAGAATGATCATTACCTTGATGTCAAGATGGACGACTCCATTTGAGTGCAGATAGTTGACGGCTTGTACGAGCTGTCTGATGAATCCTATGACCTGCCTCTCTGTAACCTGCGATAGACTCATCATGTACTCAAGGATTCTTCCGTTGGGGATTCTAGGAACACAATGAAAGTGATAATATTCATTAACTATCTCAGTTCATAATCTAGGGTCCATTCAATCAGTGTTCCACATAGACATAGACATAGACGTATAAGTAATGAAAAGGACCATATTCTTGATTCATAATGATCTTGTCTCTCTGTGACCTGGAATAGGCTCACCATGTCCTCAAGGATTTTTCCATAGGGGATCCTACCGTACGAACAGAATGAGAAAGATGATATTCATGATATCTGTTAGCTCTCTCCATGATGTACGATCGAGAGACCATGTACTTTATAGTCCGGTCAATGGGCAAACGATATGCACATATAGAAATAACAGTAATGGAAAGGACCAAGTGCTCTTGTCTCTCAGTGACCGATGATAGGCTCACAAGAGGGATCCTTCTATTGGGAATCCTAGAACCACACAGAAATTAGAATGATAAAAAATGAACATACATTTAGAACCCCCATATCTTTGAGACATGCTCACAAATGAAAAGGTGTCAACTATTCTGACGTATTCAAAAGGTCAATTTAAATGTAAAAAATGCAATAGCTGGACAAAAGTAAAAGTATACATGACAACAAGAACCATGCACTCAGCCATATACTTGCAATGAAAATCTTGAATTCATGTGAAAATACACCTTAGAAACTGTTGGCATCTCTGCAGATATAAATTCTCAGACCATTCTATTCTATTATCCAAGCTTCTCCTATTCTTTTGTTTTCTTCTTAGGAAAAGAGGAACAAATGCTTCAGAATAATACTACTTGATTCTTCCATTAAAGAATGCTTAAAAAGCAAATGAAAATGATTCATGTAATAACTTAAAAGATGGTATACTCACAGGTCTAAGACTAAGATATACTGTCCATGAGTCTCATAGGTAGCATGTAATGAACAGATACCAGGGTGCTGAAGGGGTTGCAGCATAGATGCCTCATGCTGGACCTGCTCTAGATCCATCAGACGCTTACTGATGAACTTTGCTGCTAGCGCCCTCTGCTGTTGAGACCTCGTGCAGGCATGCGTAGATGAAAATCTCCCTCTGTAGATGTGCAAGGTTTGATAAAAGAGAATGTCAGTATCTACACTGTACTTTCATACATGTAAAATACGGTAATGGGTGCTGTAAAAACAAGGTGAACTGGAATGAGAGGTTGAACAGGGACAAGACTTACGGTACAACACACCCTATTGTTACAGAAAATTATTTCACGGAAGTCTGCACCACTCTAATCTTATTTCTTTTCCTCTGAATAAATCTTTAAACCTCATATTGAACATCTTCTTCCTATTCAAAACAAATATTTTTCTACAATGGAATATCGTTTCCAGAACTGTATACCAACTCTGCCAGCTCTGAATATCCTGCTTTCATTGTAAAGCTTTGATTGAATTCCCTGGCAAGTTTATATCAGTAGAGAAGTAAAGTAAGTAGAAAGAAAACTCATAATTCTTCTTACCTTCCCAGCTCTCTTGTGATATTGAAGTCTGTACTCCAGGTATGCTGCCAGTACAGATTCCTGTCTCTTCTTGCTAGGGCTGCAAGATAAAGAAAGATGATCAACAGTGAGTTCTGTCATTATTACCATTGCTTACACAATCCAAAGTGACTCTTTTTACCAACATTTCTAGAAAAAAAGCTGGTAAATTTCTGTTATAAATGATTTTTTTTAAAGGATCACTACATGTAATTTTCATAATACTGTATTCTTAATGACCAATTTTAACGCATTTATTTCAAACACAAAAAAAATCCCACAGTTTAAATTCTATTGGCTAGAAACTGGCCAGGACGAAGTACTCAATAAAGAAGAGCAAGAAGGAACAGGAACAAAAAAAAAAGCCCGCATATATGTATTACCAGTGGAGGACCACCTCTATCAATTCTGCAATGACACATCACATGGATATCTAACTTGAGAGCTTCAATGAATTTTGATATTTTTTTGGTTGTGCCTTTTTTACCTGTATCATCTGGGAGGGGGATTGAAGGCGTTGTCTCGCTCCTATCACTGCATCCCACATCATTCGGGGCAATGATTAAAAACTTATAGGACAACCCTTCCCCCACCATCCCTGTCCGCATCATACACCATTACTCTCTTAGAATCTTACCTGTATCATCTGGGATAGAGATTGCAGGCGTTGTCTCGCTCCTATCACTGCATCCCACATCATTCTGAGCAATGATTCTAAACTTAAAAGACACCCCTGCCCCAACCCCTTCCCAAACCCCCTACCTTCCTATCCATATCATACTCCTCTACTCTCATATAATCTTATTGGTATCATCTGGGAGAGGGATTGCAGACGTGGTCTCGCTCCTATCACTGCATCCCACATCTTTCTGAGTGATGATTCTAAACTTATACCATGCCCCCGAACCCCACCCCCATCTGCTTGTATCATACACCACTACTCTCTTAGAATCTTACCGGTATCATCTGGGATAGAGATTGCAGGCGTTGTCTCGCTCCTATCACTGCATCCAACATCATTCTGAGCAATGATTCTGAAATTATAGGTTGCCCCAGCTGTGAGACCGTCTACTTTGTGGGTGGTATGTGCTATATTAGCGCAAGAAGTCTGCCATCGAAGGGTGTTGTGAGCTGTTGAGGAAATCAAGATTATTAAAAAAACTTTAGGATTCCAAGATATAACGTCACTCTGGAGAAGCATTGAAAAAGATGCAGGAATTGATATTTTAACTTTAGCCAGCAAAGAAATGAGGACAGCATTACCTTTTTTCTTCTTCTTTTTTTTTTTTTTT
>BQKZ01000294.1:14740-71064 GCA_036244855.1 Temnopleurus reevesii
TTTGAAAATATTCCTTTTAGCATTCTCTACAAATTTGTTAAAAAAAAATTCATTATCGAAATTAATTTCTAATGTATTTCATTGTTTTACGAATTTCTTATGTATTTCTTTGTTTTTTTACCTTTTGTTTTTGTTGTTTTTTTGACTGATATTTGTTGCACACATTATTTGAGGCAAAATGCTGCAAAAATAAATTCATTTGAGCCATTAAAAGTAAAAATATTCAAGTTTTTATGATATTTTAGTGAAAACACAATTTGCATTGACTTTGTACACAAAATCACGTTTTTGAGCAATTTTGGGGTTGACAAATTTTTTTCAAATGGGCTTGGCACGAAAACGGTACGCGCGGGCGCGGCGAATTTGGTCTCAAAAGTTGCGCGATACTTGAAAGAAAAAAGTAATGACGCGTCACGAAAAAATTTTGGCGCGTGTGGGAGATATTTGAAAAAATGTTGAAGGGCCCCCCCCCCCCTGATTAGGGTTAAAGAAAACCATATTTTGTCACTTTAATCAATATCTATAAAAAACAGATTTCGTAACAATATCCCTTAGATGGAAATATTTGGAAAGTTACATTCTCTCACTTCAAATTGCAATATTACTCTAGAGTGTGTGCTAATATAAGCACAATTTTAATTTTTTTTCTGAAGAGTTTGAATCATTAATATGTGAGAATGGTCCCAAAAGGGTTAATGCCAACTTACATATAATACTGAGGAGAGCTTTACACTCGATGGATCCAGCATCATTACTAGCAGTACAGGTATACACCCCATTATCCTGCTTGCTACACCCTCGGATCTCTAAGAACACCATACCATCGTCCCTCTCCCACATGTTGGTCCTGGTGGAGGGGGTAATAACGCCCCCCTCTGGATCCTTCCAGGTGATGATGGGGCGTGGTCGACCACACACCTGGCAGGAGAGGGTGGCAGTGGTACCCAGGTGGCAGGACTGGTTTACTAGGGGTAGGGTGAAGGCTGGTGTAGCTGTTCAGATGGGGGAAGGAAAACATTGACTTCTTGATAAATGAATGTGTCGCAAAATCAATGTATAGTATATATGAAAATTAAATGAGTAAAATGTAGAACGCAAGTGAAGACATAGTCCTCTAATAATGGGGTATACCCCTCAAATAAAAAAGAAAGTCACGCTACTCTTCAGGTACCATGACACGAGACAAATAAAGATAGAAAAATCTGTTTATATATATATATATATATATATAATATATGAACATATTATTAATGCCAATAATAGAAATTATTGGCATTAATGCACATCTTCAAGACTTCTCTCGTCTTGTCTTTTAATATATATATATATAACTTACATTGAGCCTTCATGATACAATACTCTAAAGATTATTTTCATTCATGTTTACGATTTCAACGTTTCATCTGAAGACCCCTCTTCATAGTTCATGTGATTTAAACATTTTGATATTGAACAGCACCACCAAAAAGAGGTTTCCATAAGAAAGGAAATTTCCAACATAAATCTGTTAACAATATAGATTACAAATTATAAAGAAGGTATGAATAATTAAACAAATGACCTTCCAAAGATTTTAAAGAGAGTTTTGTTATTAATTCAAGTGTTGGGAAATACCTTGGAGGAAAATGCATTTTTTTAAATCAAGGCAATGCATAGTGATTTATATCTTATGCATATGACACTTTTATGAAAGTATTGCACTTGGCTGCTCAAAAAGATACCAACACAAAGCTTGCCAGACATAGGAACAATTAATGAAAACTTGATTCCTAGTCAAGTCATTAATTTCTCACTGATCAATTGAAATGACATCTCGTAATTCGATTGCGGGAAAGAATAGCCTAAAAAATTATGGAATTGTGACATAAAGAATTACAAGTTATAGAAACATAATTTCTAACTTACCAGGTTGATATAAGGAAGCATTCAAGGGCTGAGAAAATGAAAAAAATGAAGATAGTTACCATTCAATTTCATTCCAACTACTTCCAACATAATTATGTACAACAAATGGTTTCATATCCAAGCTATAACATTGTTATTTGCATTACAGAAAAAAAATGTTTATTCATAAATGACTTTGATCCTTGTATAATTTGAAGAATCAAATAAATATGCCAAGGTATATGTATAGATCATATCTAATTTTATTTAAAAGATCATAAATCATAAGATAAAGGATGAATAAAAATCCTTATCACATAATTGGTTCCTCATACCAAGTTTTACATACAAGTTGTACATCACAGCATCTTAATTAGGACTATTGATTGGAACCATGGACATTCTTACATGAAAATATATATTCAACACAAAATGATAACTTTCTGTTCTAATAATATTAATAATAATGATAACATAGATTATTTCTATAGCGCTAAAACCAGAGAGTACCATAGTGCTTTACAATTTAAAAGAACAAAAAATGAAAAAAAAATGTTCCAATTTATTTCTTTAAAAAAGTTTCAAGCAGAGTTAATTAGGAAACTGACCTTTCCAAGACCTTTTGACCCTGGCTTCTTTGAGTCTCCTTCTTCAGAACTCTTGGTGGAAGTTCTTCGTCTGGGGCGGGGTATCTTGCTATCCATCTTGCCCAATGGTGACTTGCCTGACGGCGACTTGCCTGACGGCGACTTGCCCATCTTGCCCTTAAATCTTAGCGACCCTTGCCATGATTTCCTACACAAAATGATACATTGAAGATATAGTAATTGAAAATAATGGAAATTGAAAATAATGGAAATTGTTTCTTTATACAGCCTAACATTAATACACATTTGTAAGCGCATAACAAATAATACAAAAAATACCGGAAAACCAGTCTAAAGTAGTTATCTATTCTTGGTTTCATGCGAATGAATCTGTACTGGAACCTGTCTACATTGGCCACATATTTGTCTCCCTTGGAGGGCTAGTATACACAGGTTTAACAGTATCATGGGATCAAAATGAATAGACAAATTATCTACTACAATCATCTGCTTCAAACATTCTTACCACAAATAATGCCATTATAACAATTACATGTACAAACATCTTAGCAGATATATAAAGGATGCGCTGTGTGGCATTGATTCTGGAAAAGGGTGATTGACACAGAACATGTTCTTTATACAGAACTCAAAATTGTGACTTTTGCTGGAAATGGGTCATCTCCAAAATGCTGCAAATAGGCTAACTGCTCACAAAATTATCAATGAGAAATCATATGACTTACATATTGATTTAACAAATATTCTTAACATCATACCTCTTGTCCTTGAGGGTTGGAAGAAAAAATAGAACGAAACAGTACAACTACACTGTGCATGCTATTTATATCAAATATAATAAACTTGAAAAAAATTGTCACATCAATGCTCTTCAGAGATACTGAAGAAAATCAGAGAAAATATCACAACTATTTGAAATATCCATGACTATTCATGCAGGGTATTTCCATTTTCATTAACAACAAAACTAAGTTGCACATTGGAGGAAACCCTCGTTATCCTTTTCAAAACCAATAATACATCCTGTATTATGTAACTATTTTCAGTTTCACCATGTATTCTCCTAAAAACACAAGTAGGTCATATCTAAAAGGTGTATAAAGGATAAATTCGCATACACAAACTAATAAATAGAAAACCATGCATATTACACCATAGAACTCAAGCAGAGATGGAACGCAAAATATCTAAACAAAAAGTTCACATAAACCCTTCTCCAATGGATACCCAATGGCAGCAGAATAACAGATTACCATAGCCAAAGAATGGGATTTTTATAAAGAATGTGACTAATAGAGACTAATCAATTAAGAACTTCAGAGATACCAGTTGGAATTGATAAGAGGGACTGTATTTCATCTAGATTGCTAAATTGTGTACACAAAATTGCACAGACTATGGCCCAGGTTGTGTTTCATAAAGCTGTTCATAGAGCAATGTATGACTCTCCGCGAGACTAGTGACCCTTTTCTGCAATCAATGATAACTCCTGTTGCTAAATCGCACCTGAGAAATGGATGCCAGTAGTTTATCGAGTTGGTCGTAGATCTATGAACAGCTTTATGTAACACAATCGGGACCGAATTCAGCCTTTTAACTGAATTCTCATACCCTTAGAATTGGTCATGCATTAACAGCGTATAAAGCACGAATATCCCCAGCGTATAAAGTTAGGCAGACATTTTTATTCATTGAAATATTAGCTGATCATGAGGAGAAAGATTGCAGTATACAGAAAATACATCTTGAGCATAGGATGAGTGAAGGGAGAATGTAGGCTAGAATTTTGAATATGGAAGTCGACAAAGTGTAGAAGGCAAGTGCAATAAACATGAAATACAGACAACAATACCTTCTCTGTATAATGCAATTGAAAGGATAACTCCTAATTTCAGATGTAAGAAAAGGAAAAAAAACAGAAGCAAAGATGGACAAATATTCATACTTTACGCAGAGAAAGAAAGATGAACAAAGAGGGGTATTCTAAAGTTGAGATTAAATAGGAGTCCCAAAGCTTCCACGCCCAATCCTGTAGTTGATTCTAAAATACTAATATGGTAGTTGCTTTTGTTTAAGAAATCGTAACATCAAAATAGCAGCAACAACAACAATAACAATAAGAGATGTGAACTACAAGTCCATGTGCCATAATTTTGAGAGAAATACACAAATAAATGTCACAACTTTCCTATCTAAAAAACATAAATTACTGCATGCAACCAAATCAAAACTTCTCATGCTATTCACAAACTGTACTCGAAGGTTTAGACATATCATTTTAAGAGATATTTCTTGATTTTAAACACAAAGTTATCACTTTACAGCATGCATGCAAAACCATCAGTTCACAAGATTGAACTGGATAATACACAACCTTCTATCATACTGTGTTCTCAGTGCAAATGAGATCAGATACATTGCCCTTATTTTTCAACGAAAATAATTTTCCCAAACAGTGTTTTCAAAACATTCCATAAAATTCTGAATACTTATGGTTTTGAAAGATTATTTGTGGTCCCAATACCTAACTGTCCAGTAGATTCTCAATGGGTGACTTCAAGTACGGTGTTGAACGCTGGTGTTGGTGTTGCAGCAAAACCAACACCAGCCTCAACACCAAACTTGAAGTCTGTCGGTGTTTGGGGTAGACCTCGCAAGATTCTGACGCATTTCCGGTCGTTTCTGTATCACTTCTGTGACCTGACCAACGGTGTTGGAGTTCGGTTTATGGACCGTTTTGCTCTCTCAACACCAACACCAACACCGAACACCATACTTGAAGTCACCCATTGATAGTGTTAAAACGAGGCTTGATGGCATTGCTATTCAGGAATCTAAATATGATTGTTTCTGCACAATTCTTGGGGGGGGGGGAGGTGAAAATTGATACAAACAAGTTGATCAGACCATCAGTTCGAACCTTGTTTCACAATGTTCACTTTCATTATTTAGTTCTGAGCGATTCTAAAAAAAATTTCATACATATATTATCCAAAAATCAGTTTGATATTTGCCAGCCTTTTTTATCAAATTTAGGCCACCTTTGTTTATTTTGATGCTAGCAAATTTGATGCATATTCTCTCATTTTATTTCAATTGCACGTCTTATATCAAATTCTTAAACTGTATTTTGTTAATATGTGAAATTCAGACCTTGGCTGCTTGGATTTTTCAATGGTGATGAAACACATAACCATTACTTATAGAAGGGCCGCATATTCATATATCAAAATATTCCTCATAGAATGGGTTAGTGCTAGAGACTTGAAACAATATTAAGCAAGTTGCAAGATGATACAGAAATGACAGAAAATATTTTCCCCATCAAATATTCTAGCAATATTCACAGTGTGTTACAAGAACATCAATTTTTAAATAAATTTCTACAAAACACAAGTGCACAATTTCACAAATATTTATATATTTACACAACATAAAGCAACCTTGTTGACCAAACTTTCACAGATACCACATCAAGTTGCTTTGCATGCAACTCACCAACCATCGTGGCATGCAATTCTGCATACCAGTGATGTACATCATGTATCCATTCCAACGTCTTCATTGGTCAAATATTCATTGTCTTGGTGATATTCAACATAGCTGGTGGATGAAAGTAGCGGTCATGTACGTATGATGTTGCCAATTTGAGGATGATGATGACGCTTGTCATATCCTCTATATGCAGATCTTTCTTGTTCCAGGATGGACGTGAGATGTAGCATACACATACCATCAACATCATATCAACTATCAAAACACAGTACACATCTATCCTTCCAGATGAAACAGCTTTGCTTGCAAAGATCCAAACCAAAATAATATCAAATTGTGCCCAACCTAAAGGTAGTAGGAATATGGTTCATTATAATAAATCACATTATTTCTCATCGTCTCATGCATTCTGAGAAAGGGAGTCAGCCAATAAAAAATAGCAGTTTTTTTATTGATACTTTTTAGAAAACAATATTATCAAAATGAACATGAAAATCAGGAGAAAAATATATCTGTGAAAGTCTCTGCAAAATCAAAGCCGCTCATATATTACTCAGTCACCTTGCACACTGCAAACCGTGATAAATCTTTAAAAATAAGCACTCACTCCCTCAAGTTGCTTAGGTCTACTGAAGAATAAACAAAAGCTACTTAATTAATTTTTAATCTATTTTGTTTAGTTGGTTTGTAAATTAGATTAGTTATGTGGATATTTCTTTTCGTTACTATTATCAGATGGCTTTGAAGTGGATTTTTACTTTGTTCTATAGAAATATTTGTAACTCAACTAACACAATAAATCATTTTCTGCTACAGGTGTACCTTTATACATCCTGTAATAGTTCTGATGTATTCTGTAAATGGCATTATCAAACAAATTAAAAATATGAAGGTCTTAAATAGAACACTATGAACCTTGAACAAATAATTTGCCTTAGATCAGATTCAAGTGATTATGACCGTCATTTCTTCCCAATATGAAGTACATTCCCTAGTTAAATATATGGCCCAGATCACCCCGATTTGACATGACTCTTACGCTGACCGTACAACTTGCAATCTGCCAATGATCCGATTTGGGAAATATATCGTAGAAGCATAATGTATAAGCATTTTGATTTTTTATTTTGCCTGGACATCTTTATGACTAGGGATTAATTTGGTTTTCATTCTGATGAGAACAGTTGCATTTTGCAATTTTCTCAATGTCAGTATTAATCTGAGTTTTCAGAGCCACAAACACATTATGCTTTCTTTAAAAAATCAGACAGAAAGCCGGTTGTAAAATGTGCGGTGAGCTTAAGTCCAGTTGATTGACTGAGGTACAACAGGGTAATGGAAGAGTCCTCAGTCAGCGCAAGGATTTTTTTTCATTGTCTGTTTTAACACTTTAAATTTTTACACTCCACCCTGCATGCACTCATAGTAAAACATGATGTTGATTAAAGACAATTCATACCACACACTCATCATTTTTCCATCTTTATTTTTCCAATAATATTATATTTTTTTGCATCCAGACATTGAATACACAATCTTATGATTGATGTCAAAACTAATAACAATAATCATTATAACTCAGTCCTTTTCTTCGTCAACATCATCTCAAGATAAAATCCCTCTACAACTTTGCACATATGCCATCTTCGTGTCGTCATAAAGAGAAGGAAAAAAAACAGTTCTGTCTGTCGTCTCACAGAATAATGAATAATTTTTCAACACACAAGGAAAAAAGTTACAATCAATTGAATATAACAAGAGAGATAGCCATAGAAGTATCAATTCAAATTCACATTAATTTTTTTTGTACTGATGTTCCATTACATAGTATTTTTTCATTATTGTACACACTTTATCACAGTATCTTTTTTTAATCTAGCTTTGTACCTTATGAACATTTTGTACAAGAAAGTCAATATTAGAGAGATATGTATATAGAGTGATAGAGAGTAAAAATAAAAATGACATTACTTTAAAATTTGCAACCTTTCAAGAAATGTTATTTCTGTTTGCGATAAAAATTCCTTTATCTAGCTCATAATACATCGCACTAGCATAGGGATTGAGATGATATAGACACACACTCTGTAAACAAGCTTACAAATACTTAGCTAATAGTATGATCATATGTATATATGCTAGATATAAATAAAGTGTAAAAATAAATCCTGTCTTTCAGTCTCTTCATTCTTGTACTACAATATAATATATCAAGATCAATCAAACTAATTTAAGGGCATTTTATACTTTATACAAGTAGCATTAAATATGGTGCAATAATCCTACACTGAACGATATTTGTGGTGATATTCTTAGTCTATGGTTAGCGTTTGTCATGTTATTGGTATGATAAATCATAAAACTTTACAGAGTAAACTGTATCTAATCTAGAATTGCATGATTTTTGTACTTCCCTTATTTCCACAAGTGAATGAAAGACCAAATGTGAAGTTTTCACCACAAGAAAATATCCTAATGTGTTTTGTTGGTTCAATCACTGAGAATGAAATTCTAATGATGAGAATATGGCTTAAAACCATTAGCGTGAAAATGCTACTCCATAAAAAATACCAGCTTAAACAGAAGCCATATTTGAGAAAGTATTTGTTGTGATTCTTCATTGTGACCTTATCTGCCAATGAGCAACAGTATAAATTTGGAAATCACCCTGAGTAGAGGGGACAGAGAAATTGGGCATAGTAAACAATTTCCATTCAAGCACTGGCAATACATGTAGCTAGAGGCACACAAAAGAAGTTTTCTTCCCTCTTGTTATGCAAAAATATGTCAAACAGGAGTTGTTTACTTTGTCCGATTTATTTGTCCCTTTTGCTCACAGTGAATTTTTATTTGTTTAGTTATCCAGCTTTGCTACATGCTTGACCCTGTATAGAGTCCTGTACTCTGTATCACTTTAAGTTTGAAAATAAAAGGGTCTAAAAAATAATCTAATAGAATTCATGAAGTAGGGGTAAAGCCCGGGTCACATAGGACCCCGGAAGCAACACGATTCACTCTGACTTGCTGTTCTGAGGCAGTTAACTGTGAATTAACAAAGAGTCGGGGTGAATCGAGTTGCTTCCGGGGTCCTACGTGACCAGGGCTTAAGGGAAAATGAAGTATGATATTTGTTTGACTCACCATAATTGGGTTTGTCCATTTTCACATAAGGTTGATAAATTATTGTGATAAATGCATTGAGACGCATTTTGACATGGGTGAAGAATAATTTTGCGTAGCCCTGCATTATAAAGAGTTGGTAATTTTATATTGCAAGTGGATATTTATGCCATTTGCAACTGGAAATGTAAATTTTTGAAGCTGTCATTCATTATGTGATAAGTGGAAAGATAGCATCCAGCTGGATGCTTATACAAGTCATGTAGATTGTCACTATTGAGTTGATTGTATCATGAAACGTACAGCATCAATACTTTTATAAAATTCAGGTGACCCCTGTTGAAGCCAAAGGCTTAGATTAATGGATATTGCACCAGCTGAATCAGCTCAATTTTATTAAAGCCCCGGTCACATAGGACCCCGGAAGCAACACGCTTTGTTCTGAGGCAGACAACTGTGAATTAACATAGAGTCGTGTTGAATCGTGTTGCTTCCGAGGCCAGATGTGACCGGGGCTTGTTCTTGACAATGCTAGTCATTTGATTTGATTTGATACATTCATTGAAACATACATTGTGGTGGAAAAACCCGTTCAGGACATGCTGTTTTTCAATGGCGGTGTGTATTACATTTAAAGTGGAGAAACCAAAACTCTTTATAATACAAGACTTAGGTATAATGAAAAAGGTGTAATAATCTATATTCTGAGTAAAATTTTGAGGCATAATAATGAAAGTAGAGGGATATATGATAAATTCATCAAATGACACCTTCTTTTCTTAATAAACCAAACAAATGGTTTGTGATTTAGACATGTAGCAAACGATATGACATCAAAGTGCTCTTTCAGTTCTGTACAGATTAAAACATGTATGAAATATGGCCCAGAGAGACACAAAACAATCAATGCTGGCTTTACCAAATTTTTCAAAATTTCAAAAAACACCCGACATTAAAACAGCTATAATAGAGCACCCTCTATTGGTAGAGAAGGTTCAAATCAAGCAGATCTGTCTGTACAATCTATAATACATATTTGATATCTACACTAATTCAATACATCAAAGTATGTACAGTCATATATTCTAGTGCTTTTATATTTACTTTGATTCATCACACATAAAACTGAGATTACCTTTTGAGTGTAACAGAGATTATTTGCCACCTTCAACCCTTGTTCGGCATTTCAGTGTAACCACACATAAAAATTCACAGAAAAAACATTTCAATCAACATACATGAATGGAAATTGTAAAAAAAAAAAAAAAAAAAAAAAAAAAAAAAAAATAGTATGATTTACTGTTTTCAAGCAGCAATATCCATGTACATATTGACTGATTACCTAAATAATGAAATTTCCATGATAAAAGTTTAGAGGGTTGCCAACTGCTACATGCATTCCTGAACCCTATCAGTCCCAATCAAAATGACATGCACATACAGAAGCAGATCCAGGATTGGCCAATGAGAGAGGGAGGGAGGGGTGAGATGCAGCAAACTGATCTCTGCAAACAGAACAGTAGTGCTGTGGCACTGTGGCGCTAATATGGAGGGGGGGGGGGCAGGTGATTGGCCCCCTGAATATGCTGGTGCATATGCACCCCGAAATTAATCATAACCCCTACCATATTGAATGTAAAACATCCTAAACTTGAGTCAGAGTTTGGATTAAAAAATGGCACGTTATCCCATCCAAGAACCAACCAAACAGAATGACTTATTTCTACTAGCTTTAGATCATGTATCAAGTGAGTGGATATGACTCTGAAATAAATGAAGGAGTAATTAGTGGATTACTGAATGATGTCTTCAAATGCTTGGTGAAATTGATGATTAAAACATGCCTAATGAATTCTGCAAAAGATCATGGTGACTGTCTGGAAAAAAAATTGACAAAGCAACGGCATATTCATATCATATGACATTGAGTTTTTACATTGACCCCTGACGTAAAACCTTAAGTTGACAAAACCAATGTGAATTTAATAAAAAAGGAACGAAATTTATCAGCTTAAAATACCCCTTATATGGATCAATAAAAGGAAGTCAAAATAAAAAGAAAATTGTGGAAGGCTAAAAATTAGAAATATCCATTTTGGACTAAAATTTAATGAAGAACTAAAAACAATATTCATGATCAGTCCATGAACCAAAATGACTTTAACTTATTCCACCTGTTCCCCATAATAATTCTATTTGAGTAGCCCTGTCAGAAAAAATGCTGATACTATGCAAAATATTAATTAAAAAAGAAACTTTAAAATGAATTAAACCCAAATAAAATAAAATCGTAGAAAACAAACTTTCAGTATGGTCTTCTTTCCAAATTGATGTTGGAATGTTTATGATCTGATTTATAAAAGGAACTTTCCCCTCTTATTTTATAATTTATAAAAGGTTGAATACATTTGTTGAAAATTGTTTTAACCAAATTTGCTGCTCATACCAGAGCTGAATTGAGGATCTTATCCTTTACTGGAGTACACAGTTTGTGCTCTTTTTAGAATCTTTATTCTTGGGTGTCCGCTCATCTGGTTGATGCTCAACTATGGTTTGAATTGATTCTTGTTCAAAACCAGTTTGACCTGGTTGTATTTCAGGCAAAACAGATTCACATTTTTTGAGAAAATATTGGTAAAAGTTTTCCCTATGATGCTCAGGCACATCACTACAAACGTGTGTCTCTTCTTCGATCATCATTTCTTTCCTAATTTCTGCTTCACTATCGGGTGCACCTCTCACAAGGTCAACATACTTAGTTTCATGTAGATCATTATTTTCCGTTAAGACTGAATTTGCTAGAGGTTTGGGCTCAGGAAAATCAAATACAGTCTTTCCATGTACCACTGAATTCCATTTCTGATGGAAATCGGGGCTAAGCAAAGCTTCAAAATTGTTACTAAAATTGTATGGTGAAAGTGGAGCATAGGTATCATTCAGAATGTCAAAATCAGGGGAAACTAGGTCTGGAAATCCAGAGATAGGAGATCTTTTTCCTCGGCTCAAATGAACTGATGACCTCAGAGGTTTGGAGATCATTTCCTCTCCTATAAGTTTATTCAATTGAGGGGCCATTTCTTTGGGATTTGAACAAGAGCTAAATGACTCGGTTTTATAACTACAACTTTTAGGATCATAACTAATGTACGATACCATTGTTATTCCAAGAACGCAGTGTAGAAGAAATGCAGGGAAAGAAAAGTTACAGACGAAAAATCACGTTATTCACTTTTCAAAAATTCAACAATAGCCCACTCCTTTTAAATCAGGGAAGTGTGATAACTTAGGATTATCCTAGCTTTTAGATCAATCTTGTAGATGTAACTCCTTGATGAAGCCTTCTGTTTCAGAAGAATTTGTTGTTACATAATACTTACATCTGATTATTTTCTCACTTACAGACATGTAACTCACACAAAACATTAGGCCTGGAGTAAAGTTCATTGTGACCTGTGGGAATCTTTATAAGAGACCATCTAAAACAATAGAAAAGTTTTGCAAACAAAGAGATATTTGAAGTAATAAACACAAATACTGACAAGAAGACATATTCCGAAACAAGGTAGAACATCAAGAGGCATTTTATGAGGTTTTCCCTCATTTCACCAAGATGTAAAAGAACAATGTCTCAGTTTGGAATATTATTGCCTTGCAGAAAGTCATTAGTTCAGTGCATATAGCACAATTCTGTCTGGCAAAGGTCTGTAAAAAGGTGCAGTTTCTTATAACAGTCCACTCACGAGCTGTGATGTCCTTGTACCTAATAGATGGTCGTAAGTACGGGATGAGTAGTGATCTGAGTGGAAAAAGGTCCTAGGCACACAGGAAAATTTCTTTTAATACAGAATTTCAACAATGTCTGGATACAAATCCTGGTCTCTGTGAGACTATCACCAATCTAGGATTGCGTCTCTGTAGCTTTAGAGTCAAACCACGTCCTGAAGTTATCCAGTGTTTGCTTGCGTCTGTGTAGTACTACAGTCAAACCCACTTGCATCTGTGTAGCTACCGATATATTGTCAACCAGCGCTTTTGTATCTATAGTCGGACTGTGTTTGCACTGATGAAAACTGTCGTCAGGAACTGATTGTGTCGCCATGGCACTACAGCCAATCAGGTTTAGTGTTCCTGAGGCAGTACGGTCAAAACACGCTAGCTCCCGTGTGGCATCATTGTCAACCAATTTACTTTGTCTCAGCTGCACTGTAGTTAGCTGAATCTTCCTAACATTGCAAACAGCTGCATGTATAGGAAGTACAGATACTTTCCAAACAATGGGTCGCCTAAAACACCTTGAGTATTCTTAACACTCACATGCCCTCACATGTAATACTGTATAATATTCAGCTCACATGAATTCATAATTAACAGTGTGATGTTTTTCCCGACTGCAAAATTACAGTTAAGAATTTATGAAACACCAAATGATTGAAGAATGCACATCATATCTATTTGATATAAATTATATGATATCTTGTCAGTTCCTTGGTGAAAGGTCTTGTACAAGTGGCATGCCCACTATCAAAACTTCAAAAGTGAAGCAATTTAATTCCCTTGCTTAAGAATTTAAAGCGGCTTTTCGTTTCAAGTCTCATGTAGCCAATTCTATTCTCACAGAATGATTTTTTTCTGGTTTATGACCTAGAAAAACGGAATGACATTCGATAACAAATATCGGCCGTATATGAAGGTACATTTATTTTGCTTCACTGACTTCCATTAGAAAGAAAAACTAGACGGTGTAACTCTGTACAAGAAATTTTACCATGCAACAAAGGTTCCTGAACCAAATGGTAATGCATTCCTCCAAAATGTGAATATTCCATGGTGAAATTTATAATGGCTATAATAACTAATTGTTAAAAAAGCAATAATGCTGCCAACATGGAGACATACTGATACAAAATAGAACAAATTTCAAATAAAAAATACAATCGCTTCATCATCACCGATTGTGGTTTCCTCTTGCTGCTTATTTCACATCAAATAAGCATTCTCTATAGTTTCAGGGATTTTAAAAGAATGAGTGCATGATTAAATTTGGTCCAAAATATAAAATACCAAGATGAAAGAATTCCAATGAAATATGTCTACATGAATGAGACTGTTTAATGTCATGGTCATCAAAGTTAAATCTTAATTGTCCAACAAACCTTGATACTGCAAGCGATGAAGATGCAAACATAAACAAAATATGAACCAATCCTGTGACAAAGTTTAAGTCTTCATATCAAGTAGGATTGCATAAGGGGCATCTGTCATTTCTCCAAGAGTTGTGTTAATGGCTTGATTATCCAATAGATGAAACTCACTTCTCAAAGCAGAAGGAGAGGGAAGGTTGTGTAATAAAGATGTTAGTTCCAAATAAGTGATTACCTCCATCTCAATACCAATGGGTGATGAACAAACCAAAATTATAAGATGAAAGAATAATGTGATGACAATGCGGATGTCAATGCATGTGAGTAGTAGAAGTAGTAAATGGTAGTAGTAATAGTAGAAGTGGCAGCGGTAGTTGACGTAGCAGTGATAGTGTGGTTAAGGTAAGTAGTTTGTGTTGTCTTACTTGCTGGGGCTGTCCTTGGCCGCCACCGTGCCGACGACGCCAGCCACGGCTCCCGGGGCGGGGGAATCCCCTACTCTACTCTGGTGTTGGGTGGGGCCAGTGAAGTTGAGTACCTCTCCTGGTATCCAGCCTTCCATGGCAGGTGATTGCTTGTCTGCAGCTCGGTAGACCAGGAACATGTTATGCTGATTAGCCGCTAGGATCTGGACCACCTCACCCTTGGAAACGGAGATCTCATCCTCCTTCTCTGCGCTGTAGTCCTCTACGATGGGAGCCATGCAGTGATCCGTCTGCTCGTGGGCAGATTGAATTGTAAGAGAAAGTAAAGAGACAAAAATTAAATGTCAGCAGAACAAATAAAGCACATTCACAAGGTTGTACATACAGCCATTTGTCTATATCTATCATCAATTAATACATAGTGGTCTATGGTCTATGGCCACTGAAAGCCATCTGATGGTAGCAAATGATTAAAGTGCATACTTGCCTCACATTGGTATTTGGAGGTATTTCCAGAAATATAACCCTTGTATAAAAATTCATATCTGATAGTGTTTCCTAACTGAAAAAAAGTGTACGTGAATGAATAATTGAAATTCTCACTATTACCACTCCAGCAGAGTCCAAATGGTAACAGTGGTTAATATATCCGTACATCAAAACCCTAAATTCCCTAGCAAACAATTATTAAAATGAACAACTAATGTACTGCAGAGGTACAATATTCTATTAAACTGGATTATTCAAATTGATGATATGAACAATGACAAATAGATATCACTCAGTAAAATCCAACAGCAAGCATGGAAATAGAACAATTTGTTCTTTATGATGACAAAAATGGAAATATGCACAGAATAGCTTTATAAATCCATGTGAGAAAAAAAACCTACACAATATACCATTACACCACATATTGATATGATATCATGTTTCATAAAATTTCTTATCAGTAATGCTAAAAATCTGAAAGAAATTTGCTTTCAGTTATTCAAATGCACAAGAACTTCAGAGGCTCATTCAGTAATATCCACAACTATAAGAACTAGGAGGGTCATCCTTTTTTTTTCAAACAAAATACTGAATGGCTAAGAATGTAGAATCACTGACAAGACATTTTGAAGAAACACGGCTTTTGTTATCAACTCACGAATGTTCCATCATCGGGTTCGGAACTGGAAACTGAAGTATAACTGGATCGATTGAAGGGTGATCCGGATTGATCCCTGTTAGCAGTCCCATGGGGAATTTGTGCGCTTGCAGGAGACGAGGAATATCCTCCTTTCTTCTGATTGGACGGTGAATCTGTACTGTCCTTTCCATTCACATCAGTATCTTTCTGTAGCGATCCTGTTGACGCTCTCTTGGAGCGTACAGAGACGCCACTGTCCTTTGATGGGCTGGAGGAGCTGATAACATGAAGAGGGCTTCCTTTGGCTTTGCCATCGATGGGAACACCGCTACCGTTGCCGGTTGACACCGACCCTGGTGACGTCTTATCATTGCTGATCACACCAGTTCCAATATTTGCACTTTGCGTCCGCATTAGCGGGCTCTTATTAGCTGCATTAGTCTTCGGGCTTTCCGTCGAAGCGTTCTCTGTGGTGGCATTGTTAGTGTTGACTAAATCTAAATGGCTCGACACCGGAACTGACTTGTTGTTTGCCTTGTCCAGAGTCTCTTTCTGAGCGCTTGCTATCTCTTTGTGCTCCTTGCCTTTCTGCAAGCTTTCCTTGCTTCCCATTGGACTGGTGTCCCGTGACTTGCTTGGACGAAATGAATGAAACAATCCATCAAAAAATTTCCTACGGATCGACGGCGACCCCGCTTGATCTTTCTTTTCATCCTTTCCCTTCTCCGCTTTCTCGTCGTGCGTGGGTGTGGCAGACTTGGCCTCCTCACCCTTCTTCCCCTTAGCATTGTTCTTGTTTTCTCTGAGTTCATTGAGAGAGATGGCCGCAGGTGCGGTCTGGTTCTTGCGGCTCTTGAGGCTGCTGAAGAGATTGTGCTGCTTCTGTAGCTGCGTTGGAGGTTCACTGCTCTGGGATACAGCCTTACGCAGCTTGGTTGATTTGTCCGCACTTGGCGAGGTAGGGGACGGTGCTGGCGATGGACCGGGAGACTTGCCCTCTGGTGCGCCAAAGGGATCCAAACCTAGACTGGCTCCTCCCTCCAGTCCCTTCTGATAAGCAATAGGTGATTGCAGAGCTGATGGGACGATAATAAACATATCTTCAATCTTAATCACGTTTATTAATAATTATATAAAAAACATGAATTAAAAAAATACTATTGTCACATTCTATCTTGAGGCATAGTGAAATAATGAATGAAATATGCTCTTTTTCTTAATGCTAAAAAATTTTGGATTTCATAATTCAACCTATTGCTTTTGAAAATGGACAGATATATAATTCTCCCTATCGCATATAGCCGATATCGATATCACGCACTTTGGCTTTTGGCACGCTCACTTCCGGGATCCATCTTGATTTCACTGTATACTATCTACGAAATTTCAATCCATGTGTATTTAGCATAATTTCTTCGTTTTGCGTCAGAAGCCCAGCATGGGGCCGCTTTGCAAAAGAAACCCATATAACAAATAAATGCAGATATGAATGAAAAATATTTAAAATGATGCTTTTATTCACAAAAATTGATGAAAAAATATGACACTACAAGCCGCTGATGAAGTTTACTGTAAAAAGCCTATAGACTTTTGAAAACGCGTGAATGTTACCGGAAGTACCTGTGCCAAGAATCTGGGCCAAAATAACTAGTGCGCTGCAGGCGTTCAGATTCGGAGAGCTATATGCGATAGGGAGAATTAATCTAGTAAAGTTTATATTATTGAATGTCATTGATTAGATGGCATTTGATTAATGTAAAGCTTGTCATTTAACAAAAATAATTGGTCTTCAAAGGGACCCTCAAACATGTAATTTATTAAAATAAAAATCTTCTGAAAATCTTCAGACAAAAATCACTAGGCTAAACCCTATGATGTAGTACTAGTAAAGGACTCCACCCACCTTTGAGTAGATTCTGTTGTTGATTGACAACCTGGCTGATTTCTTTGGCCCAGTTGAGTTTGCTCTCTGGGGTTGTAGCCTGGCAGTTGAGAACCAGACCATCCTTAGCCTTCGCTCGCAAGGTGAACTTGATTGGGTCATCTTCATCGTCCAGGACGAGCTGGTTCACCTGGGGGAGGGAAGGGGAGAGGAGAGATGGACAGGGAGACAGAGGGAGGTAGAAAGAGGGAGGAAAAGGATGAAAGAGATGCAAGTAACAAAACACAACAACAAATGAATGAAAAATTAATGGGAATAGGGAAAGAAAGACAGACCACAGAGTCATAGTGGGAGAGTGTAAAGGAAAAATATTCAGAAAAAATAAGAAGGAGGAAAATAAATGGGAGAAGGCAAAGAAAGGTAGGAGAAAAATAATACATGAGAAGAGAGAGAGAGAGAGGGGGAGAGTAGGGAGACGAGAATTACCTATGTAGACACATATGTAAATGTAAATCAGTCTCAAAACATATTTTTAATTGCATATTGTTCTGCAAATTAGAAATACAAATAAGGCCTACAGTCCTAATAGCGTAAATGTATATCATGCAAAGACATCATGAAAATAATAATTGCAAACATAATTATTGTGGACTAGCGAGTATGGCACTGTCCTAGTAACCCAAAGGTCGCAGGTTCAAATCCTGCTCAGATGCTGTGATTTGTTCACAGTATCAGATTACCTTATGGCATAGCAGAAGCAAAATAATCCAAAATTACAAGTCACTGCGAGATAAATGAATAAGATTTCTTTGTATCATCATTCTCAACATACCTTGATACTGTACTTGAAGATATACCCAGGACAACTGAATCCCTTCTTCTTCTCCAGCTGATCTGCAAAGATGATGATCTGTTCAAACATGAAGACCCGCCTCTCCTTGTACTTCTGCGTCCCTTCATCTGCCACGGCCACCATCAGGGTGTCTTGCATCAGAAGCTCTCCCTGGGCGTTGATCTTTCCCTGAATAGAGCCATGCCATTCATAAGTTTAGAAGTTAGAATTGTAACAGTGGTGTTAAATTCTACGGATTTATGATTAAAGATTATCAGGAAAAGGAGTAAACGGGTAAGCACAGGTATCATTAAAAGTCTATCCAAATGCTCCTTTTTGGAAGGGGAGGGGATATTTCCTGATTGAAAAATATACTTCAGGAATTAATCTACCTTAGATAAATAAAGATGTCACCAATATATTGATCGAGATGAGCAAAATTATATTTGTCTTGATATGGGTAATACTAAAAATATGTCAACCTGTTTGTACATCAGAGTATACTTTTATTGTACTTAAGTACCCCCAATGTATCATTTGAGCCATTAAACCTGGTTAACAAACACGATATGAATGATAAAACCTTATTGCAGCAAAATTCAATGTATATGGGGTCGGATATAAATAATCTACAGAATCCCCCTAATTGACATTATATCCTTGTAAATGTTTATCTATACATTTGTGTCTATCTTGCTACAATGCTTTTGGAAGTATTGCTAGAATGTTGCAATCTATTGCAAATCAGTCGCAAATTTAAACACGTGTTTTCATTCATGTATGCGTTTCTCCCGTAACAAAAAGCACATGAAACAAGAAATTTGATTGGCATTTGATGATAAACAGCAACTCACATTTGATTGTAAGCTTCTAGCAACACCCCATTTTCTCTAGATTTATCCAAGATTAGAATCACAGTACACTGCTTTACTTACATCCCATCCTTGTAGTCTACTAATAGCCATCATGTCGTTGGCTTTTTTAGGGACAACTTTCATGATGTTAACAGCTTGCTCCAGCTCTGCTGTATCCATGCCCGCTCGTTGAGACTGCTTCAAAATGTCCTGAGGTTAGAAAGAGTGAGGGGGGAGGAAATGGGGAGAATTGGTTTAAATAAATTAACAAGAGCTACCCTCTAGTTACATCTTTATCTACATTTATTTACTGTTCTTTCTACTGGCTTTCTTAGGGACCACCTTCATGATGTTAACAGCTTGATCCAGCTCTGCCGTGTACATGCCTGCTCGTTGAGACTGCTTTAGTATGTCCTGTGGTAAGAGAGGGTGGGGGGCGGATAGGAGTAAATTGGTTTAAAGAAATTAACAAAAACAATTTAGTTTACATCTACACACCTATCTGTTCCCACTCCTTTGTTGTTACAAGGAATACAAAATCATACCACTACTGAGAGTTCTTGGACTGGAAGATGACTTATAGCACTGATTGGGACTTTGAAAGTTATGAGATAATATTTTGAGTCCTTTCAAGTAATTGAGGGCCATAAGCACACAGCTGAGGCAGGACCGGCGCTATACAAGAGGCTATCATCATCATCATGATTATCATCATCATCATCATCATCATCATCACTGCAAGTTGAAATCTAACCTCAATCCTAACTCTAATTCTCAAATAATTCTGAAGAATAAACATAAAAAATACACCTGCAAGAAACCAAGACTGAGGTAACCATCACTGTAGCAACTGCTTTCACATGTAACAATAGGGGTTGTAAATTCCGGTAACACGCAACGTTTGATTTTAATGCATAATGGCACAAAATAAATATTACATACTTCTTCACTTTCAGTATCAATTATCATTATGACCTGTTGTCAACACGGACATTGGAAAATTATGACTAATTCACCAATTGACTACTGAATAATGTTATCCCTATAGACTTTGGCAAAGATTACCCGGTTCCCATAGTCAATGGAGGAAATCATTAGTTTGTATCACTCTTACCTTTAGTAATAGTTGGTATTTCATGATCCTCTGGACTGGCTTTATAAGAAGATCAGGTAGAGCCAATTTATGACCAAGCTTTACTCTCATCTCCTGTTCAAGAGAACAAAAGGGAAAAAAATATGTTAAGAAATTGAAAAAGAAATCAGCTGTAAGTTATCTCAATATAGCATCCACTATATAGAAACATGTCACATCAAACACTACAACATAGAAAGAGTCAAAAAGAAAAGAGGAATTATTGACATACACTATATGAGTAATTTCAAGAGAAAATGTCCATAATGCAAAAAACTATTCAATGAAATTTCTTGAATGTAATAAATACTATCTGATATAGACAAGTAAAACAACAAAGTCTATCATTGGAAACTTCTTAACATATGCATCACTGATGGCTTACAGACGTGACTCTTTTGTGGAATCGCCCACATAAAGATCTTATCAATTAAAATTTATCATGATTTTCACACTTATTCCATTACATTACTGCCAACATCACATCTATAAAAATCCTATTAGTTCATCCCCAAAATTAATTGACATCGCTGTATACACAACAGATTGATGTGAGAGTGATTGTTTAAAGAGTTAAATTAATCTGAAAACTTAACAAACAAATCAAACTATAACTTACCTCAAAGAATGTTTCAAACTCGTTGACGATGTATTCTGATTTAGGTTTGTTCTGACAGTAAACGACATACATTCTTAGTCTCCGCTCCTGCAATTGACAAAGTACATTGTATAACAGAATGGGTTGAATGCAATTTGAGTTTGCTTCTTTATTCTTTACACTTGGAAGGAAGTAAACACATGGTTCAAAATTGCGGGCATTCATAGCAACAGGGAGTTTCCTTAGCACATTGTTTTCTCATCATACCAAAATTGACATTAATGAGATAATCTATTTCTAGAAATAATACAATGAATAATTAAAAAAAAAGAAAAAGAAAAAAAAGTTGAGATTAAAAAACAAATTGCTCATCAACTGAATGTGATAGGACTCAACACCTTCGCACGGAGGTGACCACAGCAGTAGCCAAAGACCATTCCTCATGTCAGAAAACAAAAATCAAACCTCAGCCATCATTGCATAAGAACAATACATTTTATGATATGGTCTTTAATATGCATGGGTCTGTCTCGTATTATACTACAAAAGATGACAGTGACATCATATCTAATCATTCTATACGCTACTAAATCCGCCAAGAAACCGAAAATAAATTTGTGATACATGTAAGTAAAAATTATTACTATCCATGTACTTACATAGCGTTTGAAGAGTGGCCCAAGCTTCTCTGGCTCTTCTTTCACTTTGGCGATCTCTTTGGAGAACGTACTGAGGGAAAAAAATTGAATTTATATTTTCATTAAAAAGTTGGATATCCATGTTTAAGATGATGTGAAAATACAGAGACAAAAAAAAAAGGTTTATATAATATATTCTTTTTAGTATCCAATTGAATATGAAGACACTTAATTCTGCTAATATTGTAGAATTTTAGTACTAAAGGTGATGCTGCAATTCCCTTCCAATTTAATACAACGCCATTCAAAGATTTAAACTTCTAACTAGAGAATGACAGTGTGTTGTAAATGTGTTCCAAGTTGTAAAAACTTGCTTGACGTTGCTGTATTTTTAAACAAGTTTTTATGCATGTTGCCAACAGCTAATTCAGGCTAAAAACTAAGAATTTGGATTTTGCCTGTGACTTCAGTCAATTAACATCTGACATGAAGGGCATAATTTACATATGGCCATGTAAGATTGCTGTTCTACAATGATTTGAGTTCAAATATACTCACTCTCTATGCCATTCATAGATTTGATGAATGTTGCCGAAGACAATCTTCACTTTTCCAGCCTCCATATCAGATGGTAGATCTGTCTCCTCTTTCTTCATCTCTTCCCTGTAACCCTACAACAATGAATGGGGAAAAGAGAATACATTCCGATGAAACAAAGGATAAAATGATAATTTATCACAATATTTGGGGCTATGTTTCAAAAGTTACACTGCAGGTCTTCCCTTCCTTTTTTGTCCATTATATACACAGGTCCCCCCAAAATAATACTTGCCTAAAAATTTGGGTAAAAAGTAAACTAATTGGGCCAAAAAGTTGGCCACGACATTGCAGAGTCTCTCCATTTGTAGATCAGGTTTTCTTTACTGCACTGATCCAAGAGATTCTGGCACTGAATGAAGTGTTACATAGTCACAGTCTACTTTGTCATTATCAGTGTATCCTCACTTCAAAAAAGTTATACAGTCAAACCTGTCTATAGTGGCCACCCCAAGGGAAACAGAAAAAGTGGCCACTGTAGACAGGTGGCCTCTATAGACAGGTTCTATAACATGTATTTTCACCTGAAGAGAATCAATTTAAGTGGCCACTATAGACAGGTGGTCACTATAGACAATGGCCACTATAGACAGGTTTGACTGTATTTGTAGCAACCCATTCTGTGAGAAGTAAGTTGATGGTTTTCTAAGTTACCCTAGTTCTTTACTGATAGCTACAGCCAGTAACCATACTCTGAAATCTAAAGGTGTATACTTACATCTACTACTTTCGCCAGATCTGCTACATAATCTGCTTCTGTAACTACCATTTCTTGTAAAACATATCTGTATCACAAAGAAGAAAAAAAAGCATTTAGAAGCTTCTTCAGTAGTTAAAGAATCGTGCAAACGTGCAAGCATGTCAACTTTGCGTTTCTCACTCATACCTAGAGTCTAAAGTATAATTGCATGGATTTGCCCAGAGTGAAAAAGAAGTTGATTAAACCTTCAATATTCCTCATTCACTATGTATGTGCAATTCATCAAAACTGCATTCAGGACAGAGTAACAACCAAAAATTAAAATTTACTGTAAACAACTGAAATTACTAAAAGAACTCTTTCCCAACAACCAGCCAACACAATTGTCACAACATTGACAGCTAAACCAACTACATGAAGGTCCAAAAATGGATTGAACCAAAAGGTTACCTACAGAAATAACTCTTTGGTTTCAGGCCAATGCTGCCAGCTGTCCTCAATACGACCTTCATACATTGTGGGCATCGGGGACTTTGATAGCGCGGTGTAATTTGAGGAATTATTACATTTGATCTGAATCTTTCTGCCTTATCATTTCATGTGTCAAACAAAGGCCAGTTTTTTCCTTTCTGAAAATGTTTTGTTCTTGAGATTGCTAAAAAACACATGGGGCCTGCAGCAAAAGATGCAATTAAACTAATGATAGCTACATGTATTGATCATAAATCTATGGTAAAATGTATAACATTGAGATAAGATTGATTTTAAATCAGTAATATCTTTCTAATGTTACAGGCCCCTGAAGTTTTACAGGTGAAAAATTTTTCCTTGATTCCAACAACTTTGTATAACAGTTGAACACACAGTTCTACAGAAGTCCGTTAACTTTAAATGTTTAAGGAATAACCATTAGTGGGATAAAAACAACAACTACATTCAAGTTATTATCACTGCATAACACTGACTGATCCTGGCACAGGACTCGCTAATAAGACCAACTTACGATACTTCATAGACACTACTATTACACTAAAACTATTATAATTTCTTTTAACTGACTAATCCTGTCACTGGACCAGCTAGTAAGACCAACTTATGATAGTTTGTGGATGGCTTCATCTCTCTTCTTCTGAGCCAGATCCTCATCCGTCAGCTCTATCTCGGGCTCCGGCTGCGGCTCCGGTTGCATCTCCTTGGGTGCTCCTTCTCCTTCTAAACGGGCAATTATTAACTACTTAGTACTAACTAATTCCTTCAAGGTAACTACTTGTGAGACCAACTTACGATAGTTTGTGGAGGGCTTCATCTCTCTTCTTCTGAGCCAGCTCCTCATCCGTCAGCTCTATCTCAGGTTCGGGCTCCGGCTCGGGCTCCGGTTCAGGCTCCGGTTGAACCTCCTCGGGTGCTCCTTCTCCTTCTAATCGGGCAAGAGAAAGAGATAGAGACATAGATGATAAGTGTACTAATGTAGTATAAATATTTACAGCTACAAATGTTTAGAAGGGTACATGTACCTAAGCTACAGTGACTTACATGGAGACTCTAATGGCATAAGATCATATTAAAATCAAACAAAGACAATAATAGAACAATTCAGATACAAGAATGTTTCACTCTCCTTTAGAATATATATGTACCTAGAGTGTCCCTTGTCAGATAAGTATGCATTATAGATTCTTCACATCCCATCAAATAAAGATGTGGAAGACATACAGTAAAAAACATTCTCATATTCTTTTATCTTCCCTCTTATTTGGACTTAAAAAGTTTGGACTTTAAACGTTGTTAATTTTGTATTCAGTTAAATGATTCAGTTAAATGATTGCATAAACTAAACCTTGTTTAGTATCATTATATTTCTGAGTATCTCTTCATAACATCAAGACAAAATACAATAGCCCAGTTGCAAGAAATGCTCTCACCTATCCTCCTCTTGCTAAGACCTAGTCATTTTTTATTGCACTCTTAATGTAGAATTATTGATGTTTAATTGATTTGTTTTTCTATCTGGGAAAGCCAAGAAGCTGACACTAATAGCGAGCAGGACACATCTAAGACTTTTCTTAGAATCAGCCCACGAATCTTTGTCCTTCCTTTGTTTTTTTTTTTTTTTTTTACTAATATTATATAGCAAATGTCTCAATATTTATAACAAGTCGGAAATGCTATTTCATGTCCTTCATTTATTTGTCTTACCTGGATTCTCAGATTTCTCCATCTCATTCTCATCCTCCTCTTTAATTGTAGCAGGTGCACCTGTTGTCATGGTAACTCCGTCCTCGTCTGTTTTACTAATACCGACTTCTTCACCACCTTTCTCAGTTTCTTTTTCACTTTCCTGGAATGATGGGAAGGAAATGAGGCAAATAAGAAACTGTTCACATAGACCTGCATTATTAAACTACTTTTATGGAAGGCAGTTTAATAGAAACAAGTTTAACAGAGATGTGAACAGTCAATACAGTCACAAAAGTGGCTTTAGATGGACTATCAAAATAGTTTTGAAATCCACCTTGCAAGTTAAAATTTTCTGGCCAGTAACCAATTGAGCAGGTGATGAGAACACTTGGGACTTTGTGAACGAGGCTAAAGTGGTGATTTTAAACCGCTTGTAAGAGGTATGCATGTACACATCTCTACAGCAGGGAAAAACATGGCCACCTGCATACCGCCACACAAGGTTATATCAAACTGCTTTCCATTATTGGTCAAACGCCTTAGATGTGAGTGGTCAACACATGGCCTTCCAAACATTTTGGAATGTGAACGGGGTTTAAAGCCAATATCGAGTACTTGCAAAGAACTTCAATTTGGAAAAATGAATGATTAAAATAATCTTATGTTACAAACAAAGCACAACGTGACTTGTGTAGACAAGGGAAAACTATTATGATAACCTCAAACCGGTTAAAAGCGAAATTATGTCATTCTCCACGTGCTCTGTCCACTGCAGCAAACACAGGAAGCAGCGCGTGGGACTGGTATAAAATCTGTCGGCCCGACATGGCCCAATTTTAACCCTTTATTTGCACATTTCTCTGCCATTATACATTTTCTTGCAAAACACTTTGGCACATATTATTTATTCATAGTTCTGAACATTCTTCTCACATTTTGTGCGATTCTGTGAACATTTATTCTATTTTTTTAACAAATACCAGAATATATCTTTAAGAAAATATAAAAACATATGAAGATATTGTTTTAACAATCAAAATAAAACATGACCGTAAAATCTATAAAAAAACAATTAAATGAAAACAGATGAAGAAATACAAAAACTGTGATGCATTAGCTGAATAATAACTTATAAATGAGCTTCTGCAGGCAACTTCCCTGTCAGATTTTTTAATTGAAGGAAGGGTAGTAGTGAAGAGAACAAAAAGCAAGGAGGAGGAGGAGGAGGAGGAGGAGGAGGAGAGATAACAACGAGGAGGGAGAAGGAAGCACTGTATGTTTGAGTTCAGTTAACTGCTTACATAATTTCTTCTTCCCAAATAAATAATGTATCATCCTTCCAAATGTTCACCAAACTTGCCCATAACCATATCTGAATATCGTCTCGATAAGGTTTGGTTTTAGCGACCCAAGCAACGTTTGAAATATGTTTGATGTATGTATTTTTTTTTCAAAGGGGCAATCAACTATCGCCCAAAAATCCATACGACACCATGGCCCGAATCTTTGGAACCCTTTACCTGAAAATTTTAAGTCTTCTCTCTCAATTTGTTCATTTAAATCCAAGGTCAAAACCATGCTATTATCTGAATACGCACAGTGAACTATGCCAAATTTTACTTTCCTAAGTTAATGTCGTACAAACTCCGAATTCCTTTTCACTCTCATCTTTTTCACTCCCACCATCATCCTCATCTACATCCTTTTCATCTTAATCCTCATCTCCATCTCTTTAAGATTTTCAAAAATTATGATATTAATTCTGCGCACCGAAAAATAATATTGATCAAATATATTAGTTTTTTCTCAGGGTTATCTTATTTCTTCAAGCAATTTGCTTACAAGATAATCCTTCTTCTATTATTTACATGTTATTCAGTGTACGTTGACAAATTGTCATCACAGTTTATAGTATTTTATTTAATTATCTATGTTCATTTTGCGACCCTTTGTCAAAATGATACTCTTGAATCATGTTTTTTGCTGTACTTTGAAATTATGTTGTATGCAGAAGAAAATAAACTAAAACTAAAAACTAAAACTAAACTAACTTATCCTCTGTCCATTTCCAATCCCATTCTTCAATAAACCTGAGCAATGATTTCATAAGTCTGAAAGCCAGCCAAACCCTAATTTTTGACATAACCATAGCCACAACATACTCAGACAATGTGTCTCTACCTCTAAGCTTGTGACTACATAGACATGGATCCAACATTCAAAGCATTTCATCACATGGTGTGTGTATATCAACCTTCATTTGTCACAATGAGCAACAACTAAAAGGGAAGACATGATGACAAACACAGAAAGAAGCCTGTCACATGAATGCTTTACATGCTTTCATTATCCTCCATGTATGGAGGAAGAGAATAAAGAAGGGAGGGTTTGCCCACAAAGCAAAGCATCATTCCTCACAAACAGTAAGCCTAACTGCGTCATTTCACTACTCAGTGAATCCATGCAATACTCAGAGATGCCAACTGTTCCGGAATACCCATGAGGTGTATTTTCATACAAAATCAACGCTTTCATGACAAGTAAAAGGCTGAAAGTATGGTTATTGTCATGTTTCTCTAACTTTCGGTCGGGTGTGGTTTTATTCACATTTTAATCTTTACCTCAAGCATATTCCAGATCGTTGGCATCTCTGAATATGTCCCATATGACACCCACATCTAATGTATTTACTTCATTCAAACACTTTCATTTTTAAATTATTACTGTCATCTCTTCATGAAATCATGAACATTGATGAATGGCTAGACACAGAGATTCAGCATATCAACATACATGTATGCTTAGCGTTTGAAAGGCATGTACATGTAGGCCTATATCATTCAATTTGTGTGTATATTTTCTAGAATATGATCACAAGCTGATTTTTCTGTTTAATATTTTGAAAATCTAAAAAAGTTAACAAATGATGCCATTGTTGAAAGTAGATATAATGATATGTGATAGAATAAACATTTGATTAGAAAATTCCATGATTCTGCCATATTGGAAAGGAGCTCCCTGGGTTGGGAACCCCCTCTTTCCCCCCCCCCCCCCCCCCCCCCCCCAAAAAAAAAAACCCACCAACAGTCACTATACCTGATCACAGTAATATAAGAGGACGTTGTCCCATAATGCTAGAAATTGCATTGCATCATTACTTGGCACCATCATGGAACTATATAACCTCCCCATTCCCCAGCCCCCCCCCCAAAAAAAAAAGAAAGAAAATGCACTAACATCACATTAGAAACGTGTTTCAAGAAGCTGGTTTGCATCAATAATGCTGACTAATCCAAGGACTACCTTCATTTTGATTGGATGAAAGCAAGATTTCCGACTGTTGCCATCGGAACTGTTTGAGAATGAACGTCCGTTTCATGGAAATACTCTTCTATTAACCCCTAGCCCCTCAATTTAATTGAAATCATTGCTTGTCTATATCAAAGGACACTGTCACCCTTCTAGGAATGACATTGACAATGTATGGAATGCTTGGATTCATGGAGGGGTGGGGGGGGGGGGTTAACACAGCATTCAAGGGAATGTGATTAATGTGTAGGTTCGAGTCCCACCCAGGGCATTAATTTCCTTCAGCAAGAAATTTATCCACATTGTGCTGCACTCAACCCAGGTGAGGTGAATGGGTACCTGGTAGGAATATTTATTCCTTGAAACGCCAAGTGCGCTAATAAAGTGGCTGCTGGGCTAAAGCCAGGGTAATAATGCTGCAATTGTAGAGCGCTTGGAGAATTCTTAGAGTTGATAAGCGCTATATAAAAGCCATTCATTATTATTAACAGTTTTAATTATCTACATATATATATTTGGCTTCATTTTTTTCTTTTTTAGGGAAGGGTGATTACATTAAATTACTTGTATACTTATGCCAAAAAAGAAAAAAGTGTAATTATGAATATTGAATATTGTAAATATTTAAATGCACGATGTGGTGACTAGGTCCTTATTAATATTGTTGACATTTTTAAAGTTGGTTCTTTAGATATTTGTTTTTCAGTAAAAGGATAATCTTCTTATCTTCAAAAAATGTAATACAAAAGACTGAACATTACCATTAAAAAGATACTCATTAAAAGGTATAAAACAAGCTAAAATTCACAAATTTTTTAAATGATAGAAAAAAATGAAGAAATAGAAATACATCATCTAGACTCATGCTACATACACTGATGTGCCCACATCTGAATAAGCACCAGTTAATAATGGACCCAACTGCTCATTTGATAATTTTACAAAAGAAATCTGATCTTAGTTCATACTCATGGGAATTTAGGTGTACTAAGTGTATTCAACATTACAACTTCAAATGGGTGGTTTGATAAGCATTTTAAACACATGTATGAGAGGAATATATGACAAAATAATATCACAAATTATCAAACATTTCTCAGCATTGAAATACTTGTGTCACAAATTCAGACTTCAAATAATAAAACAGAATGGTTTATCAGTACATTTTACATGCAATGCAGAGCAAAGAAATATTTTTCTTTTGGGAAAACAATTTACATGTACAAGAAGTGCATGTCCAGCAATTCTTGCCACAGAAAATGAGCAATATCAAACAACATCTCATGAAACCGTCGATATAGATCTGTTGGAGTTGGGGAAGTGACTTCCGGTTTGGGCAGCTATCAGTGCTTTCTAGAAAATTTCCATATTTTCTTCCTTCAACATTATTGAAGGTACTTGGTAATGCATCAAAGAAACATACCAGGGAATATTCAAAATATTGAGTTAAAAAAGGTGATTTTTCTATAAACATCCTGGCATAAAATGAAAGCACAAGTAAAAATATTTGAATCTGAGGTGAATTTTTTGCATTAAAACATGCATAGCATGATATGTAATTCTTAATTTTCTTATATAATGTCAGTGGCGAGAATTATGGAGCACTTCAGCTTACTATACATGTATATACCAAATAAATACATAAAAAACAAATTAAATGACGTCTTACATCATAATTTGATAATGGTTACACTACGAACCATGCTGATAATATATAATATTGGCTATACAAACACCATAACCACCTGGCAAGCCCGTAATATAATGATTATGATAATGCATACAGATCAAATGGACCAGTGATTAACAGTGCATGGTCGAATATATTTGTCTACCATAACATCACATTGTATGTAATGGAGGCTTAAACATTCACCAAGTGACAAATCATGCATTTACCAGCCAATATAAGCAATAGCATTTCAATTATCAGAATGCATAAAGTCATCATAATGGTCACTGAACGACTGTAAGATTATCTGTATCCAATTTAGGGAACAAACATGCAGCGTTCCATACGGATCAAACAAAACTCAATGTTTCAGCTTTATATGGACACTAAACATTTGGCACAACACGATTTTCACTCTCCACTTTGCACATGTCGGACTGAGGGATGCAAAGACTAGTCCCACACATACCATTTTCTGTGGTGTTTTGTTATCTGCTTCTGGGGCCAAATCTCGGCCTGAGCCAGTGATATTAGTGACTGGCTCCAGAGTGGATAGAAGGGACTGTCCATCAAGATGATTTTAACGGAATGAAGAAAGACGATGTAAAATTTGTAAGTTAAATAAATTAAATGAAAACTAAAGCATTCCCAATCTACCAAACTCTGTTGAGCATTTAAATGATTGCTCGCAATACTTTAAGAAACCGTGATTTAATTTCAATGAACAAGGCTTTATGCCTATATTGTTACAAGATCTGGCTGTCTAAAAGGGTGCAAAGGAGAAGTAGATTTCTTTATAGTAAGTAAATCATCAAAATTGCTGTGAAGGATTTTTTGGACCAAATTTTAAAATGTGTGAAGGTAAGCAATATCTAACCAGAAATTTTTAGATAACACAACAATACTAATGTCCTTTGACTTCCACCAATTTAAATGATCGATCTAAACTCTGAAATGATTACACACTGTAGAACGGTACTACGCAGTTAAGAAAACAAGATGGGGAGTTCGAGGGGAGGGAGATTGCCTACCTCTCTCTTGTCATGGGCTGCGCCAGAAGGGGGTCCAATCAGAGATGAATGATTTTGGAGCTCCATGGGTGGGGGAAGGGGCACCGCCTCTGCCTCCCCCTCTTCCTCGTCAATGGGGAGGTCTGTCACACGCACAGTAGGCTTCAGGTCAACGGCTTCTCCGCTTGCCTGTGTGAATTCAAACAAGATACAAACAGCTCATTAGTCATTTAATCAATAAAAAATTGAAGATATAATTGTTGTGTTGTGGTGTAGCGGTTCTGATTCTCGCCTTTCAACTAAAAGATGGGCAATTCAAATCCCACCAATGACATTATTTTTCCTCAGCAAGAAATCTATCCACACAGTATTGCATTAATCGCAGGAGAAAATATTACTTGGCAAGAATTTACTCCTCAAAATGCTTGAGCACTTGAGTGGATTGATCAGCAGTTATAGCCAGGGTAATAATAAGGTACCTAGTATCAAATGTAGTAGGGCATATGCAAATAGTTATTGCGCTATATGAATGGACCTTTTATATAATTACTATTATTTTACACAATACTAAAATGTGAACATTCTGAACAAGTTTAATTTCATAAAAAGTTTCTAGTCCATTTTACAAACGGCAAGTATGTTGTATCAATAAAAGAAAATTGAACGTCCTAAAACATTCTTCCGAATAAGCCTACCTGTTTGTACAGCAATACATCACATTGCTTTCAAATTTTTTTCCAGTTCCACCTGACAACTCACATTTCCCACTTATATCACTTCACAACCCCCTAACTCATTACTTGGGCCCAGTCCTCACCTCATGAACTATGTTGTCAATACCAGCGAGTTCTTCTCTCTCAACTCCTTCTTGACTTGCCTCTTCTATGAATGGCTCCTGCAAAATATAATAAATGAAAATGTCATTTAGTACTGAATTAATTCAAAAAGTTGACTATGTACATGTATACCAGTGATCTCTATCTACCTAAATATGCAGGATAGAAATTAAAGTCTAAATCAACAATTACCACATGTTTTCTACCATGGGAAAATGTTTGATTCAAGTGTTTGGTGATTCATATTTCAATTTCTATACTCATGCATATTCCATAATATATTCATACTAGTACATCAGATGTAAATGAAAATAACTCATCTCATCTCCAAATATATGGCATATTACACATTTAAAAATTGGGATGAGTTACATTCTTTGCCATCATTGTTATCTTGTTATTATTATTATTTCCCCGACATTTACTCTTCCAGAATTTCTATATCAATTTCACTTTATGAAATACACAGATTCCAATGTAATATCATCTTCATGAACTGGCTATTTGGTTCTAACCAAAACAAGTTGACTTAAAATGCATCTCACATCAATGCAGATTGTTTGTTTGGTTTTATGCATTGAATAGAAAATTCCCTACTAAACATGTAAAAGGAAAAAAAAACAACAACAAAAGAACAAGAAAAAAATGGGTGTGATTCTCTTTCTGTGCACACCTACAGTACTTTGCTGTGGGCGGTGGCAAATACACAATAAGAATTTGAGTGTTGATCCATTTGTTTGGGTAAAGAATTGAAATGTTTGCCAGAGGACAATGCAAACAGGTCCCTTGGAAATAAAGATCTTTTCTAAATGAATATATTCTAGACCTTTTTCATTCAGTTTGCATTCATTGCACTATATAGGTTATAATCCTAACAATTAAGATTTGAAATGAGCTAATCTGCCAATACTTGAATGTTCCTCATACTAGAAATCTATATAATTTGTCTAGTTTATAAGAGTTTAATACAGGGGCATGTACATGAATATCTAATTAAAAATGAAAATCTAGTATTAGTGTAAACTATAATATCTATCCATTTTTAAAATAAATCAATTAACAAAGTGAATGTGGAGTTCTTTATGTTGTCATCACACATTACGCCAAAGTTGCCAAGTAAAGAATGCCTATCACAGGTGGAAATGAAAACTTTGAAAGTCCATATACTTCTGAATGGTGATCCAATTTTGCTCAAAGTTTCATCGTTTTATCATCTTATTTCTCTTCCTGCACGACAGCACATTAATTTCCAGTTGTAGTTCCCCTTTAATGTAAAGGCCTACCAACCCTAAAGGTCAGAGCAGAATCATTATATCATTCCCCTTTTCTCCTGACCAGACTCCTATTAATGTGAATGTCAAAAGATGGAATTCGATGATGAAAGTCCCTTCTTTTGCTCCTCCAATTACGCTTCCCTCATACGACTTTGTTTGCCAACTTCATTATCATAGCGCGACATTTCATGACATTTTAGCTCAAAGCCTTAATATTAATAATATTGTAGATAAGAATGAAACATGCATCGTCAATTTGAATGGTGAGAAGAAGGTGGCAATATGTATGGTCTCCATGGAAGATCAGTTATACGACAGCAGAGATGCTAACCGTTCCAGAAAATGCATGATGTCAAAATTTAAAAGTAAATACCCTGACAGCTGGACAATAGTGGCCAAAACATGACAAAAATCACCACATTCAAAGCTATTAATATGTGATTAAAGCCATGAATTTATATGAAAATACACCTTATGAATATTCAGGGGGTTGGCATCTCTGATACAGAATTGCATACACTGCATACTCTTGGACATTATCGATGAGTTTTATCCATGAAATACAAGCAATTAACACTGAGACGTAGAGTAGAATGGAATACAAGTTTTACATGTAGACCTAAAGAGCTAAATAAAAGTGTGACTATGCATTCACTCGATATTCTGATTATTTTCTTCATATATACAACTTTTAATATTGACAACAATTTTCTTGAGCCATGGTTATCGAAGTGATTTATATAGGTTTTACTGCCCAATTCAATACTCAAATTTAATTTCATTCTCAATTTCCAACAGTAACAAAAGTAGTGCAATTTAAAAAGTGTACATTAAAACATCTGTTGCTCATTATGAAAAAGTAAAAAATTATAATAATAAAATAATTATAATAAAGCTGCAATATCTTGTAGTTCTTAAAATAATGGTAAAGCAATCAAACATTTAAAAAAATTGTTAAGCATGTCTTTAATAAGAAGAATCAGCATCACAATTTTGTATAAATCTCTAATACACTATTTTTCTTTCAAGAGTACTAGTAATGTCAATTCCCAGGTAAGTCCAAACAAGGATGAAAGGAACAAAAAGGGGAAGAGCAATAAAAAAAATTGTTTTCTAAAAAACATAACACATGCTTACAAATGGTACGCATCTCTCAGAAGTTCTATGTTGACAGGTATAAATTTAACCAAGAATATACCCCTAGGGTAGATGTTTTTTGGTTGAAATGTCAAAAACTACTAAATACGTCACTAAGCTCGACTATATTTGGAAATGTTGCTCTGTCTCTAATACTATTGATGGTGAAGTGTAGACTGTATCAAATGAGATGGAATAATTTCCAAAGATAGGAAACGCAGCTCGCAGGCTTCTCCTGACTGGGATGTTTTTAAGGCCACACGATCCATGCTTTCTGTATATTCCTAAATGGATATTTACTGAGAAACATGTAATCATAACGTGACTATTAATGTCACAGCCTATAAGACTTAAGCATAAACTGAATAGAAGCATATCACTTATAAACAATGATAATACATCAAATTTCAAAATTTCAAAAGTTGCAAAATCATGTGGAATTCCACTGTTAAGCACATCTTTTGTCTTCAGATGAATGTAGTTGACAGATTTTTGTTTCTATTGTAAATAAAAACTTTTCCATCCAATTTTGGTAAGGTTTTAAACAATTCATAGATTCATCAGCATCCAATAGCCACAAAAGTTCCAACCTACATTTCAATCACATGTCTGGAGCAGTCTGGATGTCTATTTGTGGTTTATATCATCGTATATGTGCAAGCATAAATTTCTTTATCATGGTGAATAAAAGGCTATATTTTGCAGTTCAGTAGAAATATAGGAGAGAATGGAGAAGCCGAGAGAAAGGAGAACAGAGAGAGGTGGGGAAAAGATGAATGGATATAAAGAAATAGAGAGTGTAGAAAGAGAGACACAGACACAGACCCAGAGGAAATTAGCTTGACCTTTGAGATACATTAATAAAGGAATGGGATCATGCAAATTCATTAAAGTGACATGAATGAGAAAAAATAGCAACCCCAAAACATTATATTTGTATGAATAGAAACAAGGTGAGGGAATACACCTGCTTCATAATGCAGAACTATGTTTCAAAATGTCTATTTGGCTCAAGTAGAACACTTTCTAACAAACACTCAAACGCATCTGTGAATACACGGAGCCTATTCATTATTCTATACTGAGCTACCTAATATAAAATCAAATGGCCTAGCTAATCAAAACACATCCTAAAGTACACTTATAGTTTTGCAAAGAAGTCAAAGAATAGAAGAGTTTGCAATTATACGAGCTAAGAACAGGTGGTGAATTGCCCTTGATGGTTTGAGAAGACTGCTGTCGCGTGATTGGTTCTCTTTAAGACTCATCGTCGACGGCTGCGATGCACTCGCTGCTTACTGCGTACTGAAATCTGGCCATGACGTCAATGAGAGCCTTTAGCTCACTTGCATCACTCTCAGTTTCACCCTTCTTCTTTGTCTGTCCCTAAAAGCGCTCCCCTATTTCTTTTTTTCTCCCTCACTATTTTCCTTTTCGTTCTTTTCTTTTGCAAGATATCATGATAACGTTGGACTATATTTTCATTTTCCCTGATGTATATTTACTCTTCCTATCTATTTTACATTTCGTTCTTTTCCTTTGCAAGATATCATGAAGGTGTTGAACTACATTTTTTTAAATTTTCTCTCATGTATAATTCATGAATGTGTTCTTTATAACCAATGGAATTGTACCTTTTCTTCTCATTTCTCTTCTTATTCTATTAACTCCTTATCCTCAATCTGTTTTATTACTTTCATGCCGTGCATAGAAGATCAATATTTCCAATTATTAAAGTGTTTCCATGTTTTGTTGAGCCTACTTCATTGCATAGTCTCATTCATTTTTTCCCCTCTTGATTTTGTTCCTTTGATAACAAGTATGAGCTGAGATTTTAGCTGGGATATACTTTTTGCTAATATCAGGACCATGAATCTATTAAATACGTTTTACTTGTCTCAATGTTCTTTGATTTGAGTGCAATGATCTTGTGAAAAGAACAACCAGCTAATATGGAGATAATTACAAAATTTGCAAAATGTACACAAACATATTGGCTTCTACAATACATTTTGCCAAGAAATCATTTGCGCAATTTGTGCATTTCTTAAACTCTATCCAATGTTTGGTAGGCCTACTATTTCTTTCAACGTGATCCCTAACTTTCCTGAAGAAATGTACATTAGAGCTATCAAGTATTAATTTTCAGAACAAACCAAACTCTGCATAACATTGCACGATAGGCAGGTTCATTAATAGATGCAAATTTTATGCATATTCTACATACAAAAGTTGTACTTGACAACACGAAAACTTGCTCGAGGCTTGCCCAAACTAGCAACATGTATAGAAACTGGCCTTCAAGTATTGTAGTTCAAATATTACTAACCAGTTGAAGGAATACTAGTACCACATTACAAAGTTCATTGGCAAGAATTTTGCATAAATTTGAATCTAATAATCATCTTATTCAATCCTACCTGTCCTTTTTGATCTTGCCTTCGACCTCTCGCTGAGCCACCAGTTGATGATGTTCTACTAGGTGTCTCTATTCTATCTCCTCCTTTCCCGCTCGGTTTCCGAATCGGACTTGTTAACCACTTCCTAGAAACAAGGATAGAAGAAAACAATAATCATTTCATAACAGTATCCAATATCACACTAGTAAATTATTAGTATTTTTTTTATTCAATTCAAATGGCATTTATTTTATTCTTTTGATATAAAAAATAAGTCAAGCAGTAACACTCTAGCAATTTACAATTGTAATCATTACATAGATTACTAATTGAGTAACCAAATTGAAGGAAAAGGGTGCAGATCCAGAAGCAGAGCTGGTGCTGGATGGGAAGACAAATACAAAAAAAGAAATACAATACAGACTAGTCCTGTATAATATTGGAACCAGTTAAAGCATAAATATAATTTCATGCAAAATGCTGCATCCTTAATGCTAACACAAGTGCAAATCATTCAATGAAATATCAAATCAAATTTGTATAAATCATAGTATCTCTGTTGCCCACATCAAGGAACTTGATAATCCATTAATTACAATCATGGCATCAATGGGTTAGCAAATTTGACAATTTGTTTCAACCTAGTGGTACAGAAATCCTAATTACATGTAAATTTGTATTTGTAAAATGTTCAAAAATGGAATGAAATGAAAATGGAATATTTAGAACAAGTGTACAATATGATTCTTTCCCAGGCACATGTAGAATTGAAAAAAAGGATGCTGTACTAAAGCAAAGATCTAACATTTATTTCAGCTTTTATTAAGAAAAAGGGGGAAAAAAAGAAGAAAATGTTTGTAAGTCATCGCAGAATCCAAACTTGTCGACCTTACGGATCTCTCTCTGCAGCATTGATCAGGATATTAATGAGACTTTGCAAATTCATAACTTTTAAACTGACAAGTCAATTTTGTTCAAATTGTCAGTTTGTTTACCTCCACTCCTCCATAATTTTACCATAGAACAAAATGAATCTGTGGAAGAGGTCCTTTTTTTTTTTTTTTACCCCCCCCCCCCCCCCGGAAATTTTTCCATATTTCCCTTTTTTAAAAAAACAAATGGCCTTTAACAATGCTTTCGAAAGTCACCAATATAATGTTCAATTACAATTTTGTGATGGTTCCATGCAGTGTTCATTGTTACTTCTTTTTCTCTCTTCACATTAAATGCACAGAAATTGTTAATCATTACAATGTACATATCTGGAACAAAAATAATAGCCAGTTATTACAGTTCTGAAAATTACAGTTCTGAAAATTTTCTAACCAGGATAGGATAATGATTTAAAATTCAATACAAGTGTCCTTTTTTTTCGGCTGAAGAAAACCCACACATGAATTTTTGTTTAAAATGACATAAGGAGGAAATACATGTATCTTGAAGATTAAAGACAACACGTTCAGTTTATTCAACATACTCACTGTTGTAGTTCTATAAATAGCACTATGATGACGAGAATTTACTCCATTAAAAGAGATAGATTCCCTCAATCTATTACTTATCTAATCATGCAAACTTCTATAATACTCTGTTTTTAGAATAAAGTCTTTAATTGTACACAGTTTGATAATAGAGCGATTAAAACTTGTGGCAGCTTTTTTATGGATGGTATTTACTCCAGTGTAAAAACCAAGGACACTAGCTCTAGGCCGTAAGAAGGAAACAGTGTATAAAGGATTTGAGTGGGCCACCCTATTTTCTATAGATACATGCATACACAGGACACTATAAGAGCAGAATAGCAGAAAGTCTCCTATGGAAGCCAAGCCGTTATGACTCGATGCATATGAAAGGATATGTCTTTCAAATGAAAACGAACAAAAAGATGAACTTTTTTAAAGAGAGTATATAGATCAAGACTGGATTGCCGAAATGTCAAAAGGTTGATTTATATATTTTTTAATTCATGAGGATGCTAATCATGTACAGTATCCTTTTTAAAGAAGAACGAAACCCTGCATTTTATATTCTCTCAGTAGATGGAGAAAAATAAAAAGAACCAACTGTGAAAATTTGAGCATAATCCGACGATCCATTCAAAAGTTATGAATTTACAAAGTTATAGTGAATGTCCCGTCATGGGAATCCTCGAGTCGGCAACGCCGACCAATTATTAGTCGTCTACGTTCAAATCTGTGACGTATTTGTGGACAGCTCTCCATTCATTCTGTACACAAAATTTAACAATTTCTTCTTTTTTCAGAAAAGTGGACAAAATTTTCCCTTTTCTCGTCAGTATTATAGGTGTTGGATAATTCTTCAAGTATTGCTGGAAGAATAATGTTGAAAAGTTATGGTATATTCAATCAAATTCCATAATTATAAAAAATCATGTACAAAATAAATGGAGAGTTGTCCGCATATCATCATAGATTTGTTAAGCGTTGCCAATTCAAGGATCCCCATGACATGGGATAATTGAAACTTTGAAAATTCGTAACTTTTGAAAGGAATGTCCAATTAAGCTCAAATTTTCACAGTTTGATCATCATATTTTTCTTCATCGACTGATAGCAAATTAATTCCAGGGTTTTATTCCACTTTAAATCATGAAAGAATTTGCTGCCAATAATTTATTTCATAATCTCTATTCTTAAACAAACCCCTGGAATTACCGTGCTCTCATTGAATGAAGAAAAATCAGATGAACAAACTGTGAAAATTTGAGCAATATCGGAGAACCCATTCAAAAGTTATGAATTTTCAAAGTCACAGAGATATGACGGTCCCTAACGCTGATGAGGATCCTTGCGATCGGCAAATTCGACGGATTCTGTGACATCATGTCGGAAAACTCCTCATTCACACTGTATACATAATCTCATATTCTCTTCTTTTTTTTGGACAAGTCAGCAAAATGCTAATTTTTGGTTGGATTATAGCATTTCTTTATCAATTCTGCATGTATTTTGAGAAGAATCATGTTGCAAACCTTAGTCTAAATTTTCACATAACAACTGGCGTTGCTGTATGTGCTGCTACTGGTACTTCTCCAGCTGCTACCACTACTACTACCACCACGAGTATCACCCCAAATCTACTTTACTAGTAATATACTACTACAACTACAAGTAGCCACGATAATAATTCTGAATCATTGCTTATAGTTCTTCACCCCTAATTCAATTCCGTAAGCTAATATTTTAGCAATGATATAAAAACATTGTAAAAATGAGATTATACTGTATTAAACAATTATCATTATAATTAATTACTAGTTCAACTACAACTAAGAAACTGGAATCGTCAGAATATTAAAAAAAACATGTTTTCATTTCTCTCTATGATGTAATAGATGCACAAATAATTTCAATGATCCCAAAACCAGATCCAACTAGAGAAGGACCTGACAGTAAGGCTAAGATGCGGAATAGCTGCGTGTCATCAGTGCATTGAGAATGATGTACTGCATCTATTTATCAGGACCACATCAACCGTTTGCTGAGTTCATGATGGCAAACAATTTATAATCACTGTCACTGCAAAATTCCTCCCAGAGATGAGTCCTCTGTTTCTAACCGAAGATCTATTCACAGTCATAAGGGAGTGTTTCTACATAAGATAATTATCGTTTTGCCCTTTGCCCCACTTACAAATCGTGGCCTTAAAAAAAGTTGCATGGTTGCTCTTCACTGACCAACTCTGAAATTGGCCAGACCTGATATTCCTCTTTTTAAAAAATACTTTTCATTCACATAAAAATATCTTCAGAAATTTAAGAATATACATATGAAATACGAAGAGCTGGCTTACAGTAGGAGAATTTTCAAGAGGGGATGCTCAGTCACAATAGGCTTTCTACTGCACCATGAACCTATTTTTAGGGGATTCAATATGGTTCATTTTTTAATATTTTAGGTGCACTGTGGTAATAATATTTCACTAAACCTTATTATCAAGATATATATGAACCTCATTCTCCGAATTCTTTGTAGTCACAGCTAGCTTCAAAGTGAAAGCAGCTCATCTATGGAATGAGTAATGAAAGATCTAGTCTTGTTTTGATAAAGAGATATCTCCAAGGCTATTTATATGACTTTCTCATCTCTCTTATCTCCTTTAAAATATATTCTCCTTCTACTTTCACTTTTACTTGAAGGTAATGACTGACATTGTCGAAAATGGAAATACAATTCAGCTGAAGCAGCCTATACAGTATTCATTACGCTAAACCTTTAGACTAAAACAGGAATCACATGAATTATATGAGCCCATTGGTTCTGCGTGTTTCAAGATACAATCATTCTAACATTGAAAATATCTAAGTGACCAGCCAGATGCTTATCCTTCTACAGCAATGCGCGATGTGGGGAGCTTTGGCGAGTAGATTGTGATTGATTCACTCACCCAAAGCCACATGCTTCTTGAGCGCTTATTTAATTTTACTCTTTTGAATCACAGCCTACCTCTCAGTTTCATAGATATAAAAAAGGTTGCATATCCTTGAGATGAGACCAAGGGGTGTTGCTCAATATCGACTGCAAATCAACTGCAACTTTGAAAATTATAACACGCATTTTCATACACCTACGGTATGCGCATGAAACAATGATTTTGATTGGCATGTTACGATCAACTGCAACTTGCGATTAATTGCAATTTTGAGCAACACCCACTAAGATTTATATAATCATGTGGCTACTTGTTTCTATATCAAAAGGCTGGATACAGGATTACTAGTTCATTTTGGCAAATATTGTAACTTAAAATCCTCCATGTACAAGTAAAACAATTGTATACAACAATAAACTTTGTTCTATTTCTGTGATGAATTGCAGGCTGATTTGGGTATATAAATAATAATTATCATCTCATTTGGTTGCAAGGGAATTAAATTTTAATGAAAATATAGAAGTTATAATTGCACATGCACACATGGAAAATAATTAAAATGTTTGGGGATGAAGAGGGCATATTTGGTTAATAAATATAAGGAAAACACATCTTCAAAAGTGAACATGAACAAAACAATGAAAATGAGAGTATAGTTGACTTACTTTATACTGCCCTTCCTTTTGGGTCCTTGTAAATCATTGTTGTTGATTGACCCTAAGCCACCTCCACTACCTGCTTCTAGTTCTGTGGATTAAAAAAAGAGAAAAAGGGAAAATATGGGTAAAATTACATTTCAAAAGAACTAAAATACAAAATCTTTTAAAGAATTTCTTATGATTGGGTTGGTTGTGATAAAATGCTATTAAATATAGGTGAACAATAAGAGTGGGACACTGCATACCTTGGGCCTACTAAAGCGTGTAAAGAAATGCTGTCCTGCAATTCAATGGCATGAATTGCATGAGACCTCATCTTTAAGTACTGTATAAGCTGAAATCGGTGCGGTGGTTTCATTTTCGCCAATTTCGCGGTTATGGCCTCGCGAAAATTTCCACTCCATATTATGCAAATTCATTTGTTGACAAACACTGTCAAACCGTGAAAATAACTACACGCCAATGTGTCAAACTGGTGAGAAATTGTGAAAATATCTGTACGCTAAAATATTGGCTCATACAGTACTGTTCAAGCTTTCAGACCGAACTTACCAGGTGAGAGACGGTAAATATTATTGAGAAAATGAAAATCCTCATGTATTTGCAAGGAAGATGGCTATTCTGTAGATTTGTAACATATTATTTTCATAGAAGTTCAATATAACCACTAATCGATGGGCATGCGCAGAATGGAAATGGAAATAAGAAAAACATTTTCACTCCAGTATGAATATTTTGAGTAAAAATTTGATATGCGCTCACATGAGAATGCACTGATGATAGCTGAATTGAATAAAAAATGTCTCTATCCCATTTCCCACAGTAAATTGATGGATGATCAAGAGTTAATATATCAATATACTGGGAGGTTTGTCTATTATACCTCACAAACATTTCTGCATAATCTTAGACCAAGAAATTGATCAATTCTATCAAAGGAAAAGGTCTTGGGATTTTTAAGTAAATTCATGATATAAATTGGATAACTCTGGCATGCCCAATCCAACAACACACATCAATAGGTCATTTTCAGATTCATACCGTAGATCTATACACCCTACTAAATCAGCTTACAAGATAACGAGAAGATCCTGTGAAGTTTGCGTCTTTTCACAGCACTATCAATATTCTCATTTTTATCACTATAGGCTCTTTGTAGTTATTTATACAACATATCAACCCTGTGTGGTTATAAAGTATCACCCTACACAGGGCACAAGTCTGCATATATATCTTTCTGACAGCACGTTGTAAGAGTAGACTTGACTTGATAACAATAGGGACCTTGGAAATTGTGTTCATTATTTTTTCAACAAAAATTACCTGAACTGAGTTTACTGATTCAACTAAAAGATAAAATTAATACACACATCAGTTTAACTGTGATGGCACAAGCCCATCTCAATATTCATAGTTCATGTCTCTATGGCTTGGAATCTCCAAAATGTGAAGAAATTTAAAAAATGCCTAAACATAAAAGCGTCAATGGAAGACAGTAAACTTTCATGTTGTTTTCATTTCTGTGATCATAGAATTATGTTTCATAGGCTCTGGGGTGTGAAAATCATTATATATGCAGATGCAGTATTTGAAAGAAAGGAAAGAAACACAGACAAATATTAGATGCAGAGGCTGCTCATTCGAACATCTAGAAGATGCATAAAAGTAAATGTTTACGTAGAAATATAAATAGAGGTACGCATAAAAGTCGAGGTAGACATAGTAGTAGAGGTAGATGTAAACATGAAAGTAGATGTAGATGTAGTAGATATTATTAACAAGTAAAAGCAGAAGTAGATGTAGTGAAAAGTAATTAAAGAAAAAGATATAGAAGTAGTTTAGGTAAATGTAGATGCAGTGGACATAGAGGTGTATGTGGATGTAGAAGCAGTAAATGTAAAAGTAGTAGAAGTAGAAGTAGTAGATGTAGAAGTAGTAGATGTATGGGGTAGTAGATGAAGATGTAGTAGATGTAGAAGTAGTAGATGTAGAAGTAGTAGATGTAGATGTAGTAGATGTAGAAGTAGTAGATGTAGAAGTAGTAGATGTAGAAGTAGTAGATGTAGAAGTAGTAGATGTAGAATTAGTAGATGTAGAAGTAGTAGATGTAGAAGTAGTAGATGTAGAAGTAGTAGATGCAGAAGTAGTAGATGTAGAATTAGTAGATGTAGAAGTAGTAGATGTAGAAGAAGAAGAAATAGAATTAATAGATGTAGAAGTGGTAGATGTAGAAATAGTAGATGTAGAAGTAGTGGATGTAGAAATAGTGGATGTAGAAGTAGTAGATGTAGAAGTAGTAGATGTAGGTGTACACCTAAAAGAAGAAGTAGATATTATTATATACAAAGTAGTTATACATAGGGGCTGTTGCTAAAAAGTTGTGATAAATTGACAATTGCGAGTTGCACCAATCACAATCATAATCACATACGCCTTCTTAGAAGTGGAGAATAAAAGTGTGCATTTGATTTGCAGTTGATTTACGATCAACTGGTAACACCTGCTTAGATGCAGAAGTAGAAGAAGACAAAGTAGATGTAAATGTAGAAGTAGAAATAGAATTTACGATCAACTGGTAACACCTGCTTAGATGCAGAAGTAGAAGAAGACAAAGTAGATGTAAATGTAGAAGTAGAAATAGAAGTAGATGTAGAACAAAAAGTAAAAGTAGAAAACTATACTGAAGTAGAAGCAGATACAGATAGAGATGTGTGATTAGTAGTTCATGTAAAGGGTAAAAATAGAAGTAGAAGTGGAAATACACATTTCTTAGCAGAGATAACATGTTTCAATCAAGGAGACTAAAACGATAGTTAAACAAGAAACAAATTGCAAATCAGGAAAATGTTGGAACGATCCGTGAGAGATAATGTGCAAAATATCACAAAGCCGTACCATAAAAATCTGAAGAGAAATAAATACATGTAGCTACCCAGGATCGCTACTCATCATGATGATATATCATGAACTGCAGAGAAATAAAATGCACAATATTGTATGTTGTACCACCAAAACCGTACATGATAAACCGTACGTGATGATGATGACGATGATCATCATCATCATCATCATGAGGTTATATTCAGCAATACATAATGAGAATACTGTGAATTATGACAATGATGTAACAGCTATACCGGATGAGAAACACGGTGCTGAGAATGATGATGATTAACAACATTACCTGATGAAAAACAAATTGCAAAATATTTGAATGGTGTCGCACTAAACCTGCTTAAAAAGAAAGTGCTATTGATGACGAGGAACTACAATTTCTGGTGAGAAATAAATGGCAAATTGCAACAATGGTGTGACACCAAAACCAGACAAGAAACAAACGTGCTAATAAAGAAAAAGATTCACACCATTTCTTCATGAGAATGAAATGCAAAATATCAAAATAGTGTAATACTAAACCTGCTTAAAAACAAAGTGCTAATGATGAACTCCAATACCTAATCAGAAACAAATGGCACATTGCAACAAGGGTGTAACACCAAAACCAGATGAGAAACAAAGTGCTGAAAATGGCAATGATGAACTCCAATACCTGATCAGAAACAAATGGGACATTGCAACATTAAAACCAGATGAGAAACAAAGTGCTGAAAATGGCAATGATGAACTCCAATACCTGATCAGAAACAAATGGCAAATTGCAACAAGGGTGTAACACCAAAACCAGACGAGGAACAAAGTGCGAATAGAGGCAATCGGTAGAACCATTTCCCATGGGAAACAAACTGCAAGATTTCACATTAGTGTGACACTAAACCTGCATAAAAATAGTGCTGATGATGATGTGTAACCTCAATACATGACAAGAAACAAATGAAAAATTACTACAATGTAACACCAAAACCAGATGAGAAACAATGTGCTTAAGATGATGGTGATGTAACAGAGAAAAAAACCTGTGGAGTATACAGCTGTGATGAAATCAAGTGAAGACAACAACAAGATGGGCCTCGAGATGGACGTGCGCATTGAACACAGTGATCACAAGGTACATGTAAGACAGATCGGTATTACCAGATTCGATAGGGCATGGATAGCACGCCTCTCCTATTAATCGGGGCTCTTCCTTGAACTTATACAGGCAGCACCTTCGTAGAATCCCTAACATGATGAACCAAATCACCTCTATGTAAATCAGGCATTCAAACCCACATGAAAAGCTGGCAAAAAGGCTTGGAAAAAGCTAGGAAATGTTTCGCTACAATGCTAATGCTACAGGTTGATATGTTCAACGATGCAATGAAGGAGTGGATCGAGAGCCGGCTTCGACAGGAAGTGAAGGATTTATCGGAGAGTAATTCTCACATGAATTTGCATGAAAAATAGAGATGCTGGTAAAGAAAGGAAGAGCAACAGAGAGAGTTCGGGCAAGTCTCAATCGATCGCGAGATCTAAGCAAAGTGATTTGCAAAGCTTTCTTTTCGAGTCCACTCGCCGCATGTGTAATGATATAAGAAAGAAAAAAAATCCTACGAGAGTGAGTTCCCCCTTGTCTGCTTTATATAAGATGCTTTCATGAAGAAGAAGTAAGAAGTAAGATGCGAGATGAGAAGAAATATGGATGCCTGTTGCACAACGACCACACTCACAGATGAAGGCAGTCGGAATGAAAACATATTACTGTCGCGTTGATGGTCTATTGTCTCTCAACCCAGCCAACACTTCAAAGAGATTTCCATTGGTATGGTAATTCTGACAAAGAAACTGGTTGCCATGGCGATTCTCTCGTTTCGAGGCAAGCCAGAAAGCCAGAGTGTTATTCACACAAAGTAGCATTACTTGTATGTAATGTGTTTAATTGGTGACGAGATAAATCCCCACAGAGATGCCCAGTTTACAGCAACACACATTGGTTAATTGGAATGCCAGCAAGGACAATTAATGCAATTAACAACTATACATCATAGTCTTGCTGTGTGCATGATACAATATGAATTTGACATGTATCATTAAAAACAAACTCAAATGATGGGCATCTTGATGGGAATGTATGGAGTATATTTTAAACGAAATATCAATCCATGAAGATTTATCAATAAATTGTATGGAGTATATTTTAAACGAAATATCAATCCATGAAGATTTATCAATAAATAAAACCTTCATGTTTCAATACTCCTGTTTCTGATTATGATAAGGTTAAAAAAATAAGATACATTGAGATTGGAGATCAAGTAGATTAACAAAATTAAAATAAATGCAAAGTTTATACAACAAATTGACCAGCCTTTTAGTCAAACAATGATGGACAAAAATAATATAACTCATTATCGAAGCAGTGTTCTAATCACATCTAGACTTCGGTCGACATGCAATCAGGACAAATCACCAATACACTGACTAATGCCTATTACAATTAGCAAATATTTGTTCTTAAAAATTCCAGGGCATGGCTATCACAAACTCTTTAACCCATTAACTACTGAATTATGTTCTTCACATAAATTTTGTGCAGGGGCTATCCAGAATGTCAGCATTGTATACAAGACATAATCTCCGCTATGATACAACCAATACTTCAATTGTTTTTTCTTACTCTTATTCTTTTTACTTCTAACATTTGTTCAACAATTACTAAAAAAATCAGTTATGTATACACCACTTGTTGCTATGTTTGATAAGCCTCTTGATACTGATTGAACAAAAAGAATCAGAATGCTCACTACATTAGAAATACTTAATTTTAATACACTTAGGGGGTGTTGCTCAACAGTTGCAATTAATTGCAAGTTGCAGTTGATCAGGACACGCCAATCAAAATCATTATTTCATGCGCGTCTTGTTAAATGCGCATGCCGTGCGCGAATGAAAATGCGCGTTACACTTTGCAAAGTTGCAGTTGATTTGCAGTTGATTTTGAGCAACACCCCATTAGAGCTAGAATTCAATTGACTTTAATCCATTCCTCTACATCTACTCAAATCAGGCCACATACATTTTATAGTGAACTACAGAGAGTACTTCAAACGATGTTTAAAGTTAGTTCACCTGCTACAAACTTGTGAACTAAGGCAGAAATACAGTTCATATTTCATAACTGGTAAATTATATTTCTGGAAGTAAATTATACTAATATAAGGGTAATTCAAAAGTCTAAACTTACTCGATAGTGTTACTTGATTGACACAGCTGATAAATGCATGATAATCCACAATACATATCCCACAAGGAAAGATCTTAGACCTCAAACAGATATGAAACTCCAAAATGCAATCAAAACTATCTTTCCTTCCTGTGGCCAGGAAACGATTCAAAGAATGACAAACCCACCATCCAGACAGTTTCTTTTCAAAAGTATTCAATCGCCAACCTTCCTCAAAAAATCTTTGAAAGGAAAATGAGAAGGGCAAATTAATCTGGGGAGGCTATGAGGCGATGGGCGAGAATAGAAATCTGTGCAGTTGGTTGCTGATTATGTCTGTCTGCTGGTAGAGCTGGTTTACGTTGGGAGGATTCGCCTACTATTGTCATGCCATCTTGGCAAAACAGCCCATGATTGTTGGGCGGACTGTGTAATTTTCATTGGGTTTATACATTCCATGCATGCCACTCAATGGGGCCAAGTCAACAAATAAGTCAAACACTTGTTATGTAAGCACAAAATAAGCGCAATAGTAAGTTTAGCGAGGCTGCGGGTGACTTTACTGATGCAAAATGCGTGTACTTTGGACGAAAAGAAAACTTATTGCCGTTCCCTTCATCCTGTAGTATTATTAAAACCTAAATTACTGAAAAGTGTCTTTTAACTCTCACTCTGTTGGGTGAACAATGACATACAAAAAAATATCCTTGTGAATTAAAAATACCCTTAAAAATAAAAGAAAGGGAGAAAACCCTAATGTAGTGCTATAGGCTATTCATGAGTAAGGATCGGTGAATGACTTCTAAGGATTCAGAACACTTGAGATGGGAAAGTAATTATATGCTGCATAGAAAGACTTTGAAAGTATTGCTATGATTGGATGAGAACTACCAGGCACCATAGTGTTTGTCAAAATGATCCATGGCACATCCATGTTGGTACTCCTTGCTCTGCACAAAAGTAGGAAAACTCACTATTTTTACACATCATATGGTAAAAGGGGTTGAAAATGAAAACCTCTTAATAGTGCACATACACTCACTGCTGAACATAAAAGTACAGTTTGCAAATTGGTAGTTACTCAAAGTATTTAAGATTAAAATTACATACATACTTTGAAGTATCTATCCAATTGTATTAATCCTCATTCCGATCTTAAAAAATCAGCCTAAAGTTTTAAAAAGTTGACCCAAAGCAAATCTGAAAGCATTGTGAGGACACTTCATACGAAAGCTTTGGGGTTTATGATGGAGACAAGGTTTCTACAGACTTTGATATAAAACCATCAAGGCATTTTATCAAAACAAACTGAAAAGAATCAGTTGTAGGGCCCCCAATTCTATTGACAAAATAGGGAAATGGAGCAATAAACACCTATTCACCATGATGCCTATTCTCCAAACCAATTGTTGCAGTTCGAGTTGCTCAAGCACAAACAGACTCCAAAATTCTCAAGAAGGGATGCACTACTAACCCTTCTATTAGAAACCACCCACAAATTGGTATCACTATGACATCATTGACATCATTTTTATTTGTATTTACACTCTTTGAAGGTCTTCGTTTCCATATCATACATCAATTCTGTAAAGGTTTTCAGCACATTTCAAAAGCATGAAGTGCATTTCAAAAGCATGAAGTGCATACAGATGGTCATTTTCATAACAGTCCGAAAGTAAATAAATGTTGAATTTTAAATTATGAAATAAAGTGTCTCTAAATGTTGAAAAATGGAGATAAGCAGCTTATGTTTCATTGGTTCAGAGGAACAAGATATCTACAAAAGATCAAACCTGTCCAATCACATAAATTTCAAAACACACTATGATACCTAAAATTAAATGTTTCAATTGTTTCTAGATCAGTACAATAGATTTAAATGATCATCATTCATTACAAGCATATCCTTACCTGGAGCTGAAGTTATACCAATTGTTTTCCAAAATGTAAAGTTTGAAGGCAGAGACACCGAACGTTTCTTCTTCTTATCAATTTTCATTTCACAATGACTTTCCATGATGCATAACAAAAACTCCAACACTGTTTGTAATAGACTATGATTTTCTATGTTAAAGTTATTTTGAAATGTTTGTTAAAAATGAGGTTTTCCAAAGTAAAATTCCACTGTAGGGTTATAAAAATATCCACACATGACTTAGAAAAAGTATAAAACAAATATCGGCACAAGTTGAATGGAAGTATTCAAAATTAATTTCATTTCCAAAATCCATGTTATATCCACAACATATATAGTTTTGTTAATCTCCTGAAGTCTCAAAGAAGCAACATGCCTCGTAAAATCCAAAGGAACAAATGAAAACAAAAAGTAAGAATTTCCCTCCATTCTTACAATCTCTCAGACCATGTAACTTTGTGGCCTTTTGGACCATTCAATGGAAAGATGACCATTGGAAAGGTTACTGAACTTCTAATGGGTGTATGAACCCAATATGTTAATTAGTCTATAAAACGAAGACCCATGATAATTTATTACATAATTAATAAGTTCCTTAAACATTAAAACCACACAATCTGTGCATTAATCTGTAAGCTCAGCTTGTCTCGGGCAAAAGATGTTACTGCTAGTGCTTGGCGTCATAGAAGACGCCTCCCTTTCATGTTTGCACTGGAATAATACGCCGAGATGGGGTCTGTGAGTGCAGACTAATAATTCTCATGGTTGAGTGAGTGGTAAAGGGGGTATATCTGATCCTTCAAGAGTCATTACACACACATTAACACTCTTTATGGACATCAGTGCTGTGAACCATTATTAACATGTATCATTCAGATTTGATCATTCACATTTGCACAAACAGTGTGATGACTGCTGAACTTGGATGGTGACACAGCTCGACGAGTAACAGAAAGATTGATGAAACTTGAGGGAAATTTTATTGTGAAAATTAAACCATCATTTTGTTATATATCATGCATACTCTGAGTAATTTTTTTCGGGAAGCGATGGGATCTCTTAATTTCAAAACTGAACAAAAAGTTGATTTTTCAAAAGGATAGGACAAATAAATATCTTATTAGCCAATTACTCAGACTCTTAATGGGAAAAAAGGAGGTTCGTCTTGAAATTACATACAGGTCATTTTACACAAAGGAAAAAGAGACATTTGAATACAGATAATCCCAGTTTGGTGCAAATACAGAATATTTTTTCTAAGAATTGAACCAAACAAATTATGACACCTACTAAATAGTATTCATTTGGAATCTAAATTTTATGGTGTTTATCACCATTCTGAGATCAACAAACCTAAAATGATAATTCAAAGGGTAACAACTTGTTACAATGGGGGATATAACTAAACTTAACTAAATGGAAATAAGAGAAGCCCAAAATGATTACATGACACAAGCGAAAAGTATATCTATACAAGTTCAGAGCTTTCTTTCGGTAAATCATAAATGTATCCTTGATGTACATACATCTAAGATTCTATGGTGATATCACAATACCCTTCTTATTGATCTCTGAAATCTACATGTACATGTACTAATCCATCCACCCTTAGACAGAGTTCACACCAAACATTTTTCTAGCTTTTTAAGACAATAGATAAGGAACAATACAAACTGATGGGAAAATAGTTTAGGTGCTCTATCAGAATAAAATTCCCAGGTGCTAACTTGCAAAACTCTGGGTAAACATCTGGTAAGCGTGACTGGGGTATAAAAACATAAAGAAGATGGATCTAGCTCTCTTCAAGGCATTTGCGTAAGTACTGAAACCCTACATTTCTAAGTGGTCCACAGCTATCACTATCTTCTAATGACGACTTAGACTTAATTAATATCCGAGGTCAAAAAACACAATTTGTATATTACTTAGTGCAAACAAGTAATCCAAAATAACCATTTGACCTTATGTGGATTACAAGTTCAAGAGTTAGAAACAAATAAACAACTTGTTCAAAATTGACGCGCAGAGCTGAAGTCCTACCTAAACTCAGCGCTGAAGTCCTACCTAAGCTCAGCATGAGGCTTTTTGAAAGTGTGTGCGTTCTTTTACGTGCCCGATCCATTCCTTCAATATAAGGTGGTCTTCAGGATAAACCTCAGGTTAAAATTGTGGATATCTTACAAACTAAACTTTAAAAAAAAAAAAACTATAAATCATGGGTTGTTTAGGGGAATTTAAAGAAAATCTTTGCAACTGTTTACAGTTCATTTAAGTACCTAATGGAGAGAATGAGGATTAGACACTTTAGAGGATAAAGAAAGGTGTGGTATATCGATTCCAAGGGGGTTACAGAAGGCCATTGGATAGGGATCTACTATAAAATTACCATTAAATAGAGCCCCTGGTTACAACACTGTAGAACTTTTCACCGATAACTATTGAGAACTTTAATATGAAGAAAAATGAAAAGTGAAAATATTGTGTGGTTTATCTTTCTATACAATATTTAGACCTAATATGCACGAATTATTGATTAAAATCAGAAACCTCTACTATAAAAGCCCTTAGATTTATGAACAGATATTCATATTTCATTGTTAATGATTCTATTTCATATATATGATACCAATCCACTGATAAATAATAGGATTCTGTTTAAAAGGGAGCCTTCACTGTGTTTTCAGGTTATGGCAAACAAATTCAGGATTTCCTTACAAGTACCAAAATTAAAAAAAAAAAACAATTTCTTTGCACAATGCCGAATCTAGGATTGCCTTTAAATGTGCATGCAAAAGAACAGCTAAAAGTGGCTTTCAAAGACCATTCCAGTGAGGCTTAATTAACTTTCAATGGTTTATTTTGGGGCGGATTTCATCAGTTCGATGCACCCCATTGTAGTTTGAAGGGTCCATATTGAGAAAGGTCAAAACAAGGATATTGATCAGGGAACAATCACATTGATTTTTGGATTATACACTGTCGGAAATCCCTTTAACTGTTCTGTTTCATCTGTTCTTCTGTTCCATATAAACTGTTGTAAAATGCATATCTATCAAAAATTCATGTGTCCCTTCTTTTCTTCTCCAGAACTCATTAAACATTGAATTCCGAAATTGTCATTATTTATTCTCATAAAATATCAGTCTTTGTTGGCAAGGACAGTATGTTTATCATTTAGTTCACAAATACATTTATTTCAACCATAAATGAAAGAAAGTATATGCTGCATAACTTTGATGATTGCGAATTCTATGTAACTGGTAAACACACATGTATATATGTAAGCATTTTGAATATGGCATGATTATGAACAAGATGTCAATGACTTTCTGTTTGCTTATACAATAAAGGTGATCTTGTTACAATTCTGACATTTCTTGTTGACAAAATTTAACCTGATAATTTCTTGGGTTCAATTTTTTCTAGTTATACTTTCACGTGCGGTAGTTTTGCTTAATTGCATTCACTTTTACGATAGACTAAAACAAAAGACTAGAATGTGCATGTATTCTAGCACACTATTATAGGCTCAAGTACATTGTTTACGAGGAGAATTTTAATGAAATGCGGCTAAATGTGATCCATATAATAGAAAAATAGATAGATATCAAAATATTTCCAAAGTGAAATTTAGAAAAAACTTAAAATGAAATAGAAAAACAAACAAACAGCAGGTCGCCCTGTCTACAAGCCCCCATATACCTGGGAACAAAGCAAAAGACCTAATACTGAAAACAAGCTTAATTTATGCGCTGCATGTCGAGCATCAGCACCGCTGCATTGCATTGCGCCAACAATAATAATGGCAGCATACACTGATAGGATAGAAGCGGTCGAAGCATGTGACATTGTAGAGATGCAAGACAGAGTGTAGCTCTGCATAATATCCCTGCCTCCTCAACGAGGAGCGGGGTATCCAACGAGCAAAGGGAATTATTTTGCCTGTCTTCCCATCCTCTTGCAGTGCCGTGCATCAATATTCTCACCGAACACACATAGCCATCTCCAACCAGCTTTGCATCTATACACACACACACTTTCACTCGTGGATTTATACACACTTGCACGCTTTCTCTCCCCCCACACCCACACAACAATAATACACACATGATCACTCGCCTTGCGCAGGTCAACCTTTCACACACTCAATGATAATAGGCAAGCATGTATATGTCTGTCTGCTCAAATCATCAGCAAAATCCCATGCAGAGGTGGAATAAATTTGTATATTTTCATCTCCTAACCATAATTTACATGCTATACTTAGTCTTATGCTTTACATGTGTGCTCACATTCGCATCACAGTGAATGAATGCATAGCTAATAAAGAATAACAAGAAAATTAAATTCTAGCAATTGCAAATTTGAAAAAAGGATCATAATAAGGTCATTATTTTATGCAATAGAGTTCAGATTTTTTTTAACACAGAAAAAATAGATTCCCATATACTTTCATTATGCTGTATCACATCTTGTCCTTGCATCATTCATACAAACACAATTTGCTTTGACTCTTTTGTAATGTAAAGCAGAAGAAAATAATGCCAAAACTCTGTACTTCACTGTACAAAAACATTTATTTCCATATAACTTGTACATAGTGCGGTGCAACAAAAATATTCTTGTATGCAAACTTATGACGAACCAAGATAGCCAAAACTGAAATACTATGGACAATACCACTTTGGTATTTGTCAATCCAATAATCTTGCCCCCCCCAAAAAAAAAACAAAAAAAAAAAATTGAAAAATGAAAAATTGAAATCCAATATGCCTCAATTATGAGCTGACTCATTCAATTGAAAGCAGGATGGGATAAGAAACACTTTGTTTTAAACCTAAGCTCATGCAGGCAATGTGTTATCAGATGAAGATGTTAAAGTACTAAGCCATTGCCTACTGCAATCAACTGGTCCTGTATATAATGTGCTTGGGAATTAAAAAATGCAATCCACTCACAGCGAATATTATGCAAAAATGTTTGAATTTTAAAAATATATAACAAAACACTTTATTATGGTTTGACTGTTGAGACATCACTTGGTAAAATTCAAGAGATTGTTGGGAGTAAGAACTTTTAAGTGTAAAGTGAAAGGAAATCTTTTATAATATCAAAATGGGCTTGTTTATCCTTGAATTGTTGAATCTATATTGCTTTGACTTTAAACAAAATACCATTGTCAATTTTTTTTCGATTGTTTTTATCTTCAAGTAATTATTTTTGTCAGGAAACAACTTGAATCTTCCCTGAGGTAATGAATCCTTCTTCCTGCTTCTTTCTTCTTGATGGCTTACACTAAAATCTATGGATTTCCTATTTCCATTTCATAACTTTCTGACCAATGAATGAATCATATTACCATTTCATTTACTTCCCTCACACCCACTGGGGTTAGGGCTCCTCTGGGGGTGTAAAATTTGTAAAGTGGATAGCTTTTCACTTGTTAGGCCGTCAATAAGTTGGATGACCAAAAAAAAAACAAAGTTCCTCCCCACCTCAACTCTTTTGAAGGGACATATGTGATCCATGAATATTGTAATTAAATTAGAAGGGATGCCACTGATAATAATTGACAAGGTATGAAAACCATTTGGATAGGCATTTTGTTACATAGAGATATCTTCTGTGATAAGTAAATGTCAAACAAAATCTGAATTCAGAAAAAAAAGTATGAAAAATATCATCCCGAAGATATATAATTACTTAAATCATTATTGCATTGCATACTTTGTTGGTTTTTAGAGGTAAATTTGACCAAAATAATGCTAGGCAATAATTCTGTGGGTATTTTTTTTAAAGTTCTTTGCCAGTATCTTTCTAATCACATAAGCCATTTGATCTCTGTTGGGTTTTCAAACATCATGCAATCATGAATCATAGCATTGCGTAATTGGCATCTGATACTTTTCCAGATGTATATCGCCATTGCTGATTCATCCAGCCATGCTCATCATATAATCCTCATCGACTTTAAAACACCCTCCTCTCCCCACACGTATACAGGACTACAAACTGGAAACTGACTTAATATACCTATAAGGAGCTGTCACAGCCTAATAGCAAAGTCTCTTGACTGACATTCAAGATTCAGGGTTCAAATCCCACTCCTGACACCAAATTATTGCAAATGCTGATTCATCAAACATTTATCATCTCAACCCTCTTATCAAATGTAAACCCCTGTCACAGTCAGTTCATACCCACTTACATCAATGACATTTCATTTCACTGGAAATTGACACAAAGTTCTTGGGAGTAATATCACAAGCCTGAAGAATTCTGCCCATTGCATATAACTCTCTTCAAGCGAATATCGAGTACTTGCAAAGAACTTCAATTTGGAAAAATGAATGATTAAAATAATCTTATGTTACAAACAAAGCACAACGTGACTTGTGTAGACAA
>BQKZ01000294.1:72547-100668 GCA_036244855.1 Temnopleurus reevesii
TAGTAGTAGTAGTAGTAGTAGTAGTAGTAGTAGTAGTAGTACTAGTAGTAGTTCTAGTAATGGTAGTAGTATTAGTAGCAGTAGTAATAGTAAAATCAATAGTAGTAGCAGTAGAAGTAGCATGATATTAGCATTATCATTGTAATTATCATTACTTATATCAGCAGTAGTAGTCATAGATGGATGATTTATAAAGCTATTTTATCAAAAAGAAATCATGTTTGTATCAGTGAGCATGCTGTCAATATTTCTTACGCATCAAATCAAAGCACTCCCATTAGTACCTATTAGATATGATTTACATGAAGGACAATAAATAGATAAATAAATACAGAGTGAATTCCTTGCAAATTGATATGACTGGAACACAATGTGAGAGAAAGACCAATAGCCTCATATACCAACTTGTTTTCCATCTGACAACAGTTCCATGTATGGTATTGCAAAGCCGATCAACCCACACAAATATTCATAATGAAATATTCAGTTTGTGGAAAAAGCTGCACATTCCAACAATAAAGCCATTTTTAATTGAACACAAGAAGGATTCCAATATAAGGGATGATCCATACATGGCAAACAAACTGTAATCAAAGAGTCTGGAACTAGAATAATTACAAAAAGCATCCTATACAATCTCAAATGCTTTTTAAAAGCAAACTATTCCTGATAAATATTCAGAGAAATGGAAATTTTGAATTTGGTATATTATTTTTTTAACAGGAAACGTTAAACGAGTTGGCATGTAGCCATTACCTTTCATAGAAAGTCACCAATAACGAGAATAGACTATTTTCCTCAATTGGAAATGCTAAGGCATATTTTGAAAAATAAAAATGGTAAATAAAATCAATGATTATTAATTACTGATCCAAATGTGCAAAAAGAAAAGATTGAATGTCATGGCAATATGAGCCTTTTTCGAATATTTAAAATCAAAATATGTTTTTTGTTTGCACTATGCACAAGTGGCCAATATTTCGCAAGCAAATACATAAGTGTTCTATCAATCATTGTTTACACTCTACACAGTATAAATTTTATTTGTAATGATAACTAGATTTCAAGTAGCAATAACTGAAATATATAGTAAAAATAAATTGTATCAGATGTACTGATTAATTCAAATTTAGGGAATGGATTAATTTTCTCTAATGTTGTGAATCTGGCCTCGCAAACAATTCTGCTCTGTATGATGTATACAAATACCATTTAAAATGTGTTAATGAAGGCACAGCTCCTACTTGAAAATGAAAAAAAAAATTATGCTAAAATACTGGCATATGAAATATATCCAACAACAGAATTCATACTACATTGTGAATGTTCTACGTGTGTCTGTTTAGTGTGATGGCATGGATATTGTTGGTCTGTAATGTAAGTGTACTGCCTTCTTAACATCTTATTTACATGAAGTACTGTGAAACAAACATACTCCAAATAGCCTCCCACCAGTTGGTCATCAAGCGTAGACTTTGGCCAACTCTACATGCTGAACTAAGTGGCCTTTTGATGGACAGTAGGGGGCCTCTAATCTATATCACGAGTGGGTCTAGATACAATAACGGGCAGATTTTATTCATTCATGCACATGTGCAAATTGAAGTATACTTTTAATGAACTATTGTACTGCAAAATCTTTCAATTAGCGATTGATTAGTTATGATAAAGTCAGGCTATAATTGTTATAGAATATCTACAAAACATTTGTGCTACAGGAAGGAGTGGTCACATGACTTTAAATATTTACTTGAGAAGACCTTCACATAAATTTGTGTGAACTTGCAAAATGCTAGTCGTCTTATGTGTCTCCTTCCATCATATCTAGGTTATTTAGAATGGGATATTACCCAATAAAACATCGTAGACCCCATTCTCATTCAATTTTCGAAAGCAGTTTCCCCTAAACCTAAAATCACTTTCCAAGATAACTAGACCTACATTTTCATTAACATGGTCATGAAGCCATCTCCAAAAGCTTTTCATGAAAATTGGTTGTCACATGTAAGCATATATTTCAACAAAACCCTTGCTAAAATTGTGTAGTTTCCCCTTTAAAGAAATAAGGGTCAGTGAGCTGATGGTCAAAGTAAATGGAATCACTCATCAGAAGGATGAGTTCCGAGACACCCCTTAGGATGGGGGTCAAATACCTTGAATATATCAATGCCCAATATCCTAATCATATTATCATCTATCCTCACAACAGTTATTAACCAACCCCCTGCCCCCTTTCTTTAAGCAATGCTACTGTACAAAGTTCTGTAAATCCATGATCTATCTCGTCAGTCATTCTGTCAGTATTTTGAAATAATAATTCAAAAAGTCTGGGGTTTTTTTTTTTTTTGCTTGAACCATAGATTCATATCATATAACATGCATACCAACCAAAATTTGTGCTCCTTACTTTCTCTATCTTTAATTTCATAAGGAAGAACTTATAGTTGAACATGATAAATTCTGAACCCCAAAATAACCTAATGCATCACACTTGTCTTCTCAGATTACCTGTTATTATCCAAAGACATAGACTATTTATGTGATTGATCAAGACATAATCCACTAAATCATGAGTAAACATGAGTGAACAGGCTTTGTTGTCTTTTTCAAGTGACCAGGAGCTTTAAATGATCGAATGAATGAATGATTATATTTGCCCAGACAGAAATCAAATTGACCATTAAAGAAGGATGACCCTAATTAGAAGTGGATGAAGAGTTGGTTGAATCACAGGCTACTACCACGAATAATGACTAGTCTGCAAGCACATACGCTAGACTTTCGGTGTGTGTATGTGCAGAGAGTGATACAGGTCTAGACTGAGGATAGAGCAATGCTGTATGTGTGTGATGTAGTCACACAATGCATACCCTGTATCACGCTCTGCACATACACACATCGAAAGTCTAGGGTATGTGCTTGCAGACTATTAATGACCTGCTTTGGACCAATAGTCAATATGCATGCTTTCCATTATTCCTTTACATCAATATTTTCATGTTTAGGGACCATATGACATTTTAGCATTTTGTTATTTTTGCATTTTTGACAGTGTTTGTATTCATAAGAATGTGCATCTTACTGAGTGGGAATTTCTACAAACATTTCAACTTACAATATAGTATTTTTTCATGTCCTATATACCTAGAAATTAAGAGCTCCCCAGCAGTTAAGGCCCCATCACAATCAACAAAGCATGACATAGCGGCACAGCACAGAAGTTTCCTCCACGCAAGGAATGTTCAACAATTTACATACAAGATATTGCGTAAATGCTGTGCCGTATGCGGTGTGAACAATTTTTTTATCCTCATTTTTGTTCTGCATGGAAAATCTATAATAATTTCAACACAATCCTAAACTTCAAGTCACAGACTTAGTTCACTCAGAAGAACTTTTAATCAACGTTGTAAGATGTCTTGCTAGGGTTAAAAACTACCAATATCTCTCTGCTCATTCAATTGTCATTGTCCATGACCTAGTAGCAACAAATTTTAGTTTTGATATGACCTAATCTGATGATGTTCTGGGAGGAATAGTAATTTAGTTCTTCCTTTTCTTTTCCTTCATTGCAAGTTCATTGACACTGCATTCCAGATTTGTATAGCCATTTTAAATGATTATAACTTCTTCTTCTTCTTCTTCTTCATATCTGTGTTTTGGCTGTTACAGAGGAAATGATCCAATGCTCAAAATCTGTATTCACTATATTTGATATCAATATGAGAGATTAGGTAAAAACCAGTTAGAAATACACTATGACATGATATTCCAATTTTCCATAAGTTTTATGTTAACTGTGATCGTCCAGATGTGCACAAAGACAGGAATAAAGCATTAGCTCCACTAGAATATGCCATAGCCTTGATATAAGACTTGGTGACTGCAACGTTATACAAATACAATCGGTAAAGATGGCATTTTGCTGATAACGATTGACTGCATTCGAAGTAGGGCGTGTTGGTGGTGAAGGTTAGAATTGATTAGTTGTAGGTGAAAAACACAGCTGCTTCATAATGAATATTGTCACCTTAATTACTCTTCTACATAGAGTGTTGTAGCACTGAGATGTGAAATCATTCATTATTATCACAAACTTTTAACAAGTGAAATATACTTTGACCTACTGTCCATTGGAGCGGGGCAGACCTTGTAAAAAAAGCCTTCAAAATACATAATTCCGTAATTAGCTGATTAAATAAAGAGTTTAATAAAATTGACTTCATTATCTTGCAAACAGTGGCAATGATGTCGAGTTTCATGCATTGAGCGTGAGACTCACGCCTTTCAGCGTTTTCTCACACTCAATTTTTTGAACATTTGGTCTCATTTCTACTGATCTCATGCTTCCTTTTATGTCATTGCACTATGGGAATCACCATTAATCTCATGCATTTGAGACCACTGACCCTTTGCATCCCTGCCTGACATAGCAACAAGTACTGAATGCAAACTGGATTCCAAGTATCGTACTTCAATAGGCGGGTTTACTTATATATTCAATTTATGTGCGTTTAACGTAGTTACGTGGTATTCCATAGGCCGGTTGATAACAATAAGACCACAATACTTGGAATCCAGTTTGCATACATTACTTGTTGCTATGTCAGGCAAGCCACGGGCAAGCTTTCGGGTTGTCAAGAACAACCTTTGTGTTAGAGGTATGCATAAAATTTGCATCTATTAGTAAACCCGCCTATTGTTATTAAACAATTTAAGGAACACTACAAAACTATATTCGTTGCCAAGAAATATCTTTGAATCTATTAGTAATCATGCCTATTAATTGAAGCTTTCTATGAGCAATCCCAAATATTGGAATCGCAAGCTACTGTCTCTCCAGTACAAGTTTTACAGTATTATTATGAGGATAATCTTTCTACAGTCATATTAACCTCACATATGATTGTACTGTAAAATAAGTCAATGATAATAATATCAATAGAGAATATAGTAGATTAAACCGATGAGAATCCTGTCAACAATACTCTATAAACAGCTAATTAGAAATCATCAGTATAAGATTACTAAAGTATAGGATGCCAAAAATATCCTTAAATACTCTGAGATCTTTAATATATTTCAATCTAAGGGCCAAATCATTTCATTAAATTTCATCTAGAGTATACAGCAAATGCAAATGAGAATAAGACATTCATTTTGTCACATCACACACACACCAATTCAAATTAACATACTGTATTGATCTTTTGTACCTATAGAATCTTTGGCATATATTCCCTTAGAAAATATTTCTATGTCAATGTACCAATGACAAGAAGAAAACATGTGTTTGTATTAAATGAATATAAATCTAGTTTGTTGGAACAAGTGTAGAACAAGTGTATAACAAAGTGAGAAGGCTCATGACACAGGGTTCAAGAATAGACATAAATATAATAACAGGCACATCTGTCATTCGTATCAATCAGATATCCTGCCACATTTCAATTCCATGAGTGTTTAGTTGTTCTGTGCCCTGGGGAGTATATTCCGGTCTATTCTGATATGATATTACTATAGCATTCACTGCACCATGTCCACCCTTCCCACACTCGCTTTTATCACGGGATTCCATTCTGAATCGTATCTCAATCTATGATAATAATGCGTAAAATTGACTTCTTGATTTATATTCTTTTTGTGTCCGATGATTAGCCCTTTCAAGGCCCCTGTTGAATAAAACTTCTTATACCACAGAAAACTCCAGAAAAATTGTGTAATTGTTTCTTTCCCTTGTGTAAAAGTGTATGGCAGAAATTTTCTGCAAGAGTTTTTAGAGCAAACCCTTTTAGGCACCTTGCATGTCTTTAGTATTCCATGCACGGATTAAGCAAAGTTTTTTTCAATGATGGATCATACCCAAATATCAAATTGTCATGATTTTGTGAAAAACTTTTTGGCCGCATGATGGCTGTTTCATATCAAGTATCCACATACATTGTACATGTGTAGCTGGAGAAGGATTGCAAACATTTATAATTGTTGATATCTATCTTGTCAAGCAACATTGATCTTTGACCTTTAACTCAAGTCAAATGTTTCTAAATTGCTTGATGACTTGGAACATACGCTCCTGAACGATTTGAAATCACAAACATTGCAAACATGCTTAAACAATGGCATAGTGAAGCTCTGTTGTATACCATCTATACAATTTTGCTTGCTGTTTCGAGTCGCAACTCTTTTCGAAAATTTTCTTTATTTTTTTAGAACGATTGCTAGTGTTTTGCCACACTCTTTCCCAATGTCAGGTCACATAATAAAATAATTATGGCATTTATTGCGCAAACAGCATTAGTCTGAAACTGAGAAGCCTCAAACTTTGGATACATGAAAAACATGGTGAACATGTTTTACCATATAAAAAATGGTCTGTAGAGAATACAAGTTTGAAAAATAAAACTTGTTTTGCTGATCATTCCTAAGGTTTGAAGTAGAACTTGTTTTGTCAGCCCCATATATATGCAAAAAAAAACCAAGTTTCACTTTAGAATGATTTTTATACTCCTGCAACTTACAAATTTAAAGCCCATGTATAGTTTTGGTAAAGATTAAAGAAATGAGAATTTTGGGGATATATACCATGACATATAGTTTCGATACACATTTCAAAATCATAGCATATTTTTCTACGAGCGAATTCTTTTGAAAATTTGAATTTGACCGTTAAATCGTATCTAGCGCCATCTCTTGGTTATAACAATATTTTGCTTCGTATCGGGCATATAGAAAATTATTTCCACGATTTTATTAAAGCATGCTAAAAAGGAATACATAAAGAATAAATTCTGAAATTTTTATCCAATTCTGTNATTCATAGTTCTGAACATTCTTCTCACATTTTGTGCGATTCTGTGAACATTTATTTTATTTTTTAAACAAATACCAGAATATATCTTTAACGTAAGTTTTGAGCGAATTCCTTTTGTTTTAGGTAGTAGGGACATGAAATTTTGCTGAATATGCATATATGCTGAAACCATTCATAAGGTTAAGTTTTCTCATGCATGAGGTATTAATATTGTTTTAAGGTTTACAACGTAGCTGAAGTCAAAGTGTAGACTGAAAAATTATGGTCTAAATGCAAAGTTTTTGATATGGCATTGCCAGGTTATCATATTGGCTATGTGCAACGAGGAAAATTCAAATCAATACAGATTTGCTTCATAAGTGACATAACACTTTTAAAAAATTCTTCAGAAAAAAGGTTAAAGTTGATATTTTAACACATCATATCCCCCTCATCGACTGTTGACCCCTGCAGTCTGATCACGTCCGACATCAACCACCCCCTTCACTCCTGCTTACACAAGTGACATTTTATTTCCCTGGAAACTGGCTCAAAATACTTGTGAAATGGTCTATACTTTGTCAAAGTGTGATGTAAGAAGGACTAAAACTTACAAATTCAACTATGGTAAATGTGAATATTTAAGCATATTACACAACATATCACCCCTCAACTGCTGGACCTAACCATGGTCAGATCATGTTGGACATTTCCCATCACCCCTGCTTCCATTAGTGGGATCTAATGTCAATGGAAAATGAATTCAAGTAATTATGAAATATAACAAGGTGTCATGGCTGAGTAGTTGAGTCCCAAATTTGATCTTCCAAGGTTTGGGGATCAAATCCCACTCCTGACACTTATTAACTTGGTCAATTTATTGACACATTTTTGCTTATCTAGACCCAAAAGTAAGTGGATAGCAAATATGTTTGTGCACTATTTATACCAGTGGCCAGAGCTATGATGGCTTTGACCATGGTAATAATATGCAAAGCCCCATAGGCTTCACCATATGCGTCACATCATGATGAAAAATAGTATATAAAAAGCTAAATTATCGATTAAAAGGTAGAAGTTAGAGGTAAGTGTAAGTTATATGAGTAATAGAAAAGAAGTAGTGCTTAACAATTTCACTTGTAGTACTTAGTAGTAGTTGTAGTTCTAGTAGTAGTAATAGTAGTAGTAGTAGTAGTAGTAGTAGTAGTAGTAGTAGTACTAGTAGTAGTTCTAGTAATGGTAGTAGTATTAGTAGCAGTAGTAATAGTAAAATCAATAGTAGTAGCAGTAGAAGTAGCATGATATTAGCATTATCATTGTAATTATCATTACTTATATCAGCAGTAGTAGTCATAGATGGATGATTTATAAAGCTATTTTATCAAAAAGAAATCATGTTTGTATCAGTGAGCATGCTGTCAATATTTCTTACGCATCAAATCAAAGCACTCCCATTAGTACCTATTAGATATGATTTACATGAAGGACAATAAATAGATAAATAAATACAGAGTGAATTCCTTGCAAATTGATATGACTGCATGAACACAATGTGAGATAAAAGATCAATAGCCTCATATACCAACTTGTTTTCCATCTGACAACAGTTCCATGTATGGTATTGCAAAGCCGATCAACCCACACAAATATTCATAATGAAATATTCAGTTTGTGGAAAAAGCTGCACATTCCAACAATAAAGCCATTTTTAATTGAACACAAGAAGGATTCCAATATAAGGGATGATCCATACATGGCAAACAAACTGTAATCAAAGAGTCTGGAACTAGAATAATTACAAAAAGCATCCTATACAATCTCAAATGCTTTTTAAAAGCAAACTATTCCTGATAAATATTCAGAGAAATGGAAATTTTGAATTTGGTATATTATTTTTTTAACAGGAAACGTTAAACGAGTTGGCATGTAGCCATTACCTTTCATAGAAAGTCACCAATAACGAGAATAGACTATTTTCCTCAATTGGAAATGCTAAGGCATATTTTGAGAAATAAAAATGGTAAATAAAATCAATGATTATTAATTACTGATCCAAATGTGCAAAAAGAAAAGATTGAATGTCATGGCAATATGAGCCTTTTTCGAATATTTAAAATCAAAATATGTTTTTTGTTTGCACTATGCACAAGTGGCCAATATTTCGCAAGCAAATACATAAGTGTTCTATCAATCATTGTTTACACTCTACACAGTATAAATTTTATTTGTAATGATAACTAGATTTCAAGTAGCAATAACTGAAATATATAGTAAAAATAAATTGTATCAGATGTACTGATTAATTCAAATTTAGGGAATGGATTAATTTTCTCTAATGTTGTGAATCTGGCCTCGCAAACAATTCTGCTCTGTATGATGTATACAAATACCATTTAAAATGTGTTAATGAAGGCACAGCTCCTACTTGAAAATGAAAAAAAAAATTATGCTAAAATACTGGCATATGAAATATATCCAACAACAGAATTCATACTACATTGTGAATGTTCTACGTGTGTCTGTTTAGTGTGATGGCATGGATATTGTTGGTCTGTAATGTAAGTGTACTGCCTTCTTAACATCTTATTTACATGAAGTACTGTGAAACAAACATACTCCAAATAGCCTCCCACCAGTTGGTCATCACGCGTAGACTTTGGCCAACTCTACATGCTGAACTAAGTGGCCTTTTGATGGACAGTAGGGGGCCTCTAATCTATATCACGAGTGGGTCTAGATACAATAACGGGCAGATTTTATTCATTCATGCACATGTGCAAATTGAAGTATACTTTTAATGAACTATTGTACTGCAAAATCTTTCAATTAGCGATTGATTAGTTATGATAAAGTCAGGCTATAATTGTTATAGAATATCTCCAAAACATTTGTGCTACAGGAAGGAGTGGTCACATGACTTTAAATATTTACTTGAGAAGACCTTCACATAAATTTGTGTGAACTTGCAAAATGCTAGTCGTCTTATGTGTCTCCTTCCATCATATCTAGGTTATTTAGAATGGGATATTACCCAATAAAACATCGTAGACCCCATTCTCATTCAATTTTCGAAAGCAGTTTCCCCTAAACCTAAAATCACTTTCCAAGATAACTAGACCTACATTTTCATTAACATGGTCATGAAGCCATCTCCAAAAGCTTTTCATGAAAATTGGTTGTCACATGTAAGCATATATTTCAACAAAACCCTTGCTAAAATTGTGTAGTTTCCCCTTTAAAGAAATAAGGGTCAGTGAGCTGATGGTCAAAGTAAATGGAATCACTCATCAGAAGGATGAGTTCCGAGACACCCCTTAGGATGGGGGTCAAATACCTTGAATATATCAATGCCCAATATCCTAATCATATTATCATCTATCCTCACAACAGTTATTAACCAAGCCCCTGCCCCCTTTCTTCAAGCAATGCTACTGTACAAAGTTCTTTAAGTCCATGTTCTTTCTCTTCAGTAATTCTGTCAAGTATTTTGAAATAATAATTAAAAAAGTCTGGGTTTTTTTTTTGCTTGAACCATAGATTCATATCATATAACATGCATACCAACCAAAATTTGTGCTCCTTACTTTCTCTATCTTTAATTTCATAAGGAAGAACTTATAGTTGAACATGATAAATTCTGAACCCCAAAATAACCTAATGCATCACACTTGTCTTCTCAGATTACCTGTTATTATCCACAGACATAGACTATTTATGTGATTGATCAAGACATAATCCACTAAATCATGAGTAAACATGAGTGAACAGGCTTTGTTGTCTTTTTCAAGTGACCAGGAGCTTTAAATGATCGAATGAATGAATGTTTATATTTGCCCAGACAGAAATCAAATTGACCATTAAAGAAGGATGACCCTAATTAGAAGTGGATGAAGAGTTGGTTGAATCACAGGCTACTACCACGAATAATGACTAGTCTGCAAGCACATACGCTAGACTTTCGGTGTGTGTATGTGCAGAGAGTGATACAGGTCTAGACTGAGGATAGAGCAATGCTGTATGTGTGTGATGTAGTCACACAATGCATACCCTGTATCACGCTCTGCACATACACACATCGAAAGTCTAGGGTATGTGCTTGCAGACTATTAATGACCTGCTTTGGACCAATAGTCAATATGCATGCTTTCCATTATTCCTTTACATCAATATTTTCATGTTTAGGGACCATATGACATTTTAGCATTTTGTTATTTTTGCATTTTTGACAGTGTTTGTATTCATAAGAATGTGCATCTTACTGAGTGGGAATTTCTACAAACATTTCAACTTACAATATAGTATTTTTTCATGTCCTATATACCTAGAAATTAAGAGCTCCCCAGCAGTTAAGGCCCCATCACAATCAACAAAGCATGACATAGCGGCACAGCACAGAAGTTTCCTCCACGCAAGGAATGTTCAACAATTTACATACAAGATATTGCGTAAATGCTGTGCCGTATGCGGTGTGAACAATTTTTTTATCCTCATTTTTGTTCTGCATGGAAAATCTATAATAATTTCAACACAATCCTAAACTTCAAGTCACAGACTTAGTTCACTCAGAAGAACTTTTAATCAACGTTGTAAGATGTCTTGCTAGGGTTAAAAACTACCAATATCTCTCTGCTCATTCAATTGTCATTGTCCATGACCTAGTAGCAACAAATTTTAGTTTTGATATGACCTAATCTGATGATGTTCTGGGAGGAATAGTAATTTAGTTCTTCCTTTTCTTTTCCTTCATTGCAAGTTCATTGACACTGCATTCCAGATTTGTATAGCCATTTTAAATGATTATAACTTCTTCTTCTTCTTCTTCTTCATATCTGTGTTTTGGCTGTTACAGAGGAAATGATCCAATGCTCCAAATCTGTATTCACTATATTTGATATCAATATGAGAGATTAGGTAAAAACCAGTTAGAAATACACTATGACATGATATTCCAATTTTCCATAAGTTTTATGTTAACTGTGATCGTCCAGATGTGCACAAAGACAGGAATAAAGCATCAGCTCCACTAGAATATGCTATAGCCTTGATATATAAGACTTGGTGACTGCATCGTTATACAAATACAATTGGTAAAGATGGCATTTTGCTGATAACGATTGACTGCATTCGAAGTAGGGCGTGTTGGTGGTGAAGGTTAGAATTGATTAGTTGTAGGTGAAAAACACAGCTGCTTCATAATGAATATTGTCACCTTAATTACTCTTCTACATAGAGTGTTGTAGCACTGAGATGTGAAATCATTCATTATTATCACAAACTTTTAACAAGTGAAATATACTTTGACCTACTGTCCATTGGAGCGGGGCAGACCTTGTAAAAAAAGCCTTCAAAATACATAATTCCGTAATTAGCTGATTAAATAAAGAGTTTAATAAAATTGACTTCATTATCTTGCAAACAGTGGCAATGATGTCGAGTTTCATGCATTGAGCGTGAGACTCACGCCTTTCAGCGTTTTCTCACACTCAATTTTTTGAACATTTGGTCTCATTTCTACTGATCTCATGCTTCCTTTTATGTCATTGCACTATGGGAATCACCATTAATCTCATGCATTTGAGACCACTGACCCTTTGCATCCCTGCCTGACATAGCAACAAGTACTGAATGCAAACTGGATTCCAAGTATCGTACTTCAATAGGCGGGTTTACTTATATATTCAATTTATGTGCGTTTAACGTAGTTACGTGGTATTCCATAGGCCGGTTGATAACAATAAGACCACAATACTTGGAATCCAGTTTGCATACATTACTTGTTGCTATGTCAGGCAAGCCACGGGCAAGCTTTCGGGTTGTCAAGAACAACCTTTGTGTTAGAGGTATGCATAAAATTTGCATCTATTAGTAAACCCGCCTATTGTTATTAAACAATTTAAGGAACACTACAAAACTATATTCGTTGCCAAGAAATATCTTTGAATCTATTAGTAATCATGCCTATTAATTGAAGCTTTCTATGAGCAATCCCAAATATTGGAATCGCAAGCTACTGTCTCTCCAGTACAAGTTTTACAGTATTATTATGAGGATAATCTTTCTACAGTCATATTAACCTCACATATGATTGTACTGTAAAATAAGTCAATGATAATAATATCAATAGAGAATATAGTAGATTAAACCGATGAGAATCCTGTCAACAATACTCTATAAACAGCTATTTAGAAATCATCAGTATAAGATTACTAAAGTATAGGATGCCAAAAAATATCCTTAAATACTCTGAGATCTTTAATATATTTCAATCTAAGGGCCAAATCATTTCATTAAATTTCATCTAGAGTATACAGCAAATGCAAATGAGAATAAGACATTCATTTTGTCACATCACACACACACCAATTCAAATTGACATACTGTATTGATCTTTTGTACCTATAGAATCTTTGGCATATATTCCCTTAGAAAATATTTCTATGTCAATGTACCAATGACAAGAAGAAAACATGTGTTTGTATTAAATGAATATAAATCTAGTTTGTTGGAACAAGTGTAGAACAAGTGTATAACAAAGTGAGAAGGCTCCTGACACAGGGTTCAAGAATAGACATAAATATAATAACAGGCACATCTGTCATTCGTATCAATCAGATATCCTGCCACATTTCAATTCCATGAGTGTTTAGTTGTTCTGTGCCCTGGGGAGTATATTCCGGTCTATTCTGATATGATATTACTATAGCATTCACTGCACCTTGTCCACCCTTCCCACACTCGCTTTTATCACGGGCTTTCATTCTGAATCGTATCTCCATCTATGACAATAATGCGTAAAATTGACTCCTTGATTTATATTCTTTCTGTGTCCGATGATTAGCCCTTCCAGGGCTCCTGTTGAATAAAACTTTGTATACCATAGAAAACTCCAGAAAATTGTGTAATTGTTTCTTTCCCCAGTATAAAAGTGTATGGCAGAAATGTTTTGCAAGAGTTTTTAGGGCAATACCTTTTAGGCACCTTGCATGTCTTTAGTATTCCATGCACGGATTAAGCAAAGTTTTTTTCAATGATGGATCATTCCCAAATATCAAATTGTCATGATTTTGTGAAAAACTTTTTGGCCGCATGATGGCTGTTTCATATCAAGTATCCACATACATTGTACATGTGTAGCTGGAGAAGGATTGCAAACATTTATACTTGTTGATATCTATCTTGTCAAGCCACATTGATCTTTGACCTTTAACTCAAGTCAAATGTTTCTAAATTGCTTGATGACTAGGAACATACGCTTCTGAACGATTTGAAATCACAAACATTGCAAACATGCTTAAACATTGGCATAGTGAAGCTCTGTTGTATACCATCTATACAATTTTGCTTGCTGTTTCGAGTCGCAACTCTTTTCGAAAATTTTCTTTATTTTTTTAGAACGATTGCTAGTGTTTTGCCACACTCTTTCCCAATGTCAGGTCACATAATAAAATAATTATGGCATTTATTGCGCAAACAGCATTAGTCTGAAACTGAGAAGCCTCAAACTTTGGATACATGAAAAACATGGTGAACATGTTTTACCATATAAAAAATGGTCTGTAGAGAATACAAGTTTGAAAAATAAAACTTGTTTTGCTGATCATTCCTAAGGTATGAAGTAGAACTTGTTTTGTCAGCCCCATATATATGCAAAAAAAAACCAAGTTTCACTTTAGAATGATTTTTATACTCCTGCAACTTACAAATTTAAGAATTTACCATATTATCGTGGCAGGACAGATCTGAATATTTAAGCTTCTTCATAGCTGTTGATTTGTAGGTGCACCATGAGTGACGATTGTGATCACAGTAGAGTGTGATACAAGATTTTGTAACAAAAATATGCAAAATCAGTAAATGTTTAATGTTGGTAATTGAATGGAATAATAAACTCCCGAAGCATGTTTCAAAGTTTCAATTGATCTAAAAAAAGACTGTGCTAATCTTGTTGTTACTGTTTTAAACTTCTAACACAGTACAAACTTTGTCAAATGGCAATTTCTTCATGATTAACACTTTGTAAGAACATACATGAACAATATCATATGAAAATTCATGCAAGAAAATAAAATAAATTATTTTCACCTTTCTTGCCCATAAATCTGCGAAAGGATCTTCTCATGCGATCTCGCCTCCCGCCTCCAGCACAGCCCCCTATGGGCAAGCTGCTATCGTCTTTTGACATAGTTATTTCAGCCTGTTTGTCAAGTTTTCAAGGGTTGTTCATAGGACCTAGTAGCTCTGGTCCAAAGGTGTTATACCAAGGTTTCAAGGTGTACTACAATCCTAAATTAAAAGCTGTTCTACAATCCTACATTAAAGATGGATATGAATTTTGTTGGTCCAATGTACTTCCAAGAGGTTATGTTAATTGCACACAATGGCGGAATGCTGCAAATAATTCATCATACAAAACAAACATTGTTCAGCTGGAGTTCCTCAAATGAAAAGGCATCAGTTTTTGTCAAATCTACATTCGTGATCAAGTCTAGGATTCGTGATCAATTCATTACAAGCTTCCTTGTAAAAAAAAATTATTCTTCAGGGAAAATTTTGTCATGGCCACTTCCAATAACCTTTACTGATCGCTTCCCTTATAAGCTCCTCCTGACCTTAAATGGCTCACAATTTTGATGGAGGCATGTGCAAAATATAAAATCCAAATCATCAACGTTTCATTGTACAAGTGTGATGAAGGAACTTGACGACAACAGTGATGACATTTAGGTTGATATCGATAAGGATTTTTACGACTTCCACTTGAGCAGCTATCTACTGAAGATGAAGATGTAGCTGCTATCTCCAAGGAATAATCCACACACAAATACATTTATGAGGTGTTCATGGTTGGATTAATGCAAGTTTGTCCATCATAGCACTGACATCCTGAGCCTGACAGTGTGTCATCATTTATCTCTCAGAATTAAAGTTGACCCACAGAGAGCTGAGACGGTGGGAGCAAGGGTGAGGAACACCCAAAAGCACACCCCACCATCCAATCACAAAAACCATCTGCCTTTTTTTTCTTCTAGCGGACGTCCAGATTCCAGCATGGGATCCCTATTTCTGGTGTGGTTTGTAAAGTGTTAGATCCACTGGCTTGGTTTGATGGTTTATCAAAGATTCATCTCCAGTTTGAGGCTAATAAAGTCTTGATCCATGATAGTTGATTAACAGACATGTTTAAAGGTGCTCCTCTATCAGCTAACCCTCCCTCCATGTGCAAGATACATCACACACACACACACACATAGAGGCACACTCTATCTCCACTTGTGTGGGTGAGAGTGTGTGAGTGTGTATGTATGCGGGTGAACGAGTGAACACGGGAATATTGGCAGGCTTATGCATGCATTGCTATGCAGCGAAGGTACATACACAATCAAAGCTTGATGATGGCTCACACACTCATACACACACAAACACATCTTCCTCAGGGTCTGTCTTTCTCTCTATCTCACTCCCTCCCGGTTCCTCCTCTCCTCTCTCTCTCTCTCTCTCTCTCTCTCTCTCTGACACACACTGACACACAGCACCCTATCTTCACTTGGTCAAATGGACATGAACATGACTATGATACCGTACAAATGGTGAACATCCTGGTATTCTGTGTCTCAATGCATAGACAGGTAGGGGCCCCCTCCTCTCCCTCTCTGCTTCACGCACTCACTCTCGCTCGCACACGCTCTCTCTTTCTCTCCATCTCACTCACTCTCTCCCTTTCTCCTACCCTTTTGTATAATTTCCCCCGCCGAGGCAGGCAGGGAGGGACAGAGCAATGCTGAACTTCAAGCCTAATATATGTGGCTGGCCCAAACGGCGACGGTAAGCAAGCAAGCAAGCATCTAGCAATGGCCTGTGTAGGAACATGTAATGCATGCATGCAGACTGCAGAATGGTAACTCATAGTCGGATACACAGCCTGACACATGAACATAGCCGATGCATAATACGCACCATCGTCATCAACCCTGTAGACTTGAGATTGAGCTCTTCCTTCTATTGAATCAACTCCCCTACTTGATCTACCCTAAAGTAACAAAGTATGAATAACATCAATTTTCAGATTTCTTGTGATATGCAGACGCAAAGCATATTTACACATTATAAATCAGCTTATTTTTATTTAATGCTATCTTTCAGAAATCTAATATCCAATTTGACCCTCATAATTGTGAATTGAAGTGCAAGCTCTCTATACTTGCCCAGTGAATTGATTTCCTTGATCGCTGCACAGGAAAGCACAAAAGAAGAATTCTTTCAACAATGGGCAAAAAGGGAGCTTTACCAGGGATTTGGATATTAATACCATTAACACGCAATAAATCAACATGTCGAGATTTCTACACATTCATTTAATGAAGAACTTGACTTTATTGTAGGGATAGCTGCAATCTATGTCATTATCAAAAGATAAACGATTTACACAATATATCATGTCTTGAACAAACTCTTTATCAAAATGCCACCGAGTTTTGAATTGATAAAGGAAACCAATTAAAATCGCACAAATTCCTAATCCAAGGAATTAACTAGATGTTATAATATAGAATGAATCTTTCTTAAATAAATGAATCTCATAAGTTTGCATAAAAGCAATATTGAGTAAAAGGGCCAGATTGACTTGATGATGATGCTGATGATGATTATGATGATGATGTTGATGATGATGATGATTATTAAGATGATGATGATGATGATGATGATTTTGATGATGATGGTGATGGTGATGATGATGATAAAGATGATGATGATGATGATATTGACGATGATGATGTTGATAATGATGATGATGAAGATGTTGGTGATGATGGTGGCAATGATAGTGGTGATGAGGAGGATGAGGGAGTGAGGTCAAATGTTTAAGATTTGATTTGCAAAACAATTTTCTTTTGCTCACACAGGGTTCCCTTCTATCCAGGAATTTATAAGAGCAATATTCAGATTCCCGTGAATTAATTTTCATGGTCAATACACAGAAAAGCACAGAGCACTACATCCATTTTTTAACCATAATTCTTTGAATGAGCTCCTAAATCAACAGTTCTCGTGATTCCTAGTTAATGTTGAATTACCTTGAATTTGAGAAAGATATTATTTCAAGGAAATTAATTTAATGAAAATAATTCCAAAATACCAATAATTTTGTCACAGAATAGATATCTGTTCTGATCATAGAAAGATTTAATTCAACTGATTGATGGAAAAGGAAAGCTCCCAAGCGTTTAGTCTCCAACATTTCCTTTTAACATTGAAGGGTTTTCTACAAAATACTTCCATTTCCTTTGCATGAAAATAGTGCTATCATGTTCTTACACCAAGATTATCAATTTCCTGAATTTGATATAGGAAGAAATATAAATTGATCTGTTATTGACCTTTCTTATAAAGCTTCCACAAATGATTGTTGATCTTAAATATAAGGACACAGAGGACAATGTTATAATCCCATATACCACGCATGTCCTTTAAAGGTTAATTAGATTTTAAGAGCATTTCTATGTCATGTTGTGGAAAGCGGGAAATTTAGGGATGAAATATCAGACTTACATTTCCTTGCAATTCATAACAACATTCAAAATCCTTAAACATGAAAGGGGTTCTCATCGCAGGCCAATGTACAAATTAATATGTTAACTTTATTTGTTTGTAATACATGTATTCTCATTCTGCTATTTCTACATGTATTTGTTTACATGTTATATTGCCCCAAAAGTATAAGAGGTAGCAATATACTGGCCTGAACAGTTTGGGTGCGACCTAGCTTTTGTGGTAGTTGGGAATTTAGTAACATCATTTAATTCAAATGTTACTAAATCCTTAATTGGATATTTTATAGCCTTCAATTGAATGTATCAATGAAAGGGCCCTACGCTTCTTGTTCTAATGTAGTAAATTTTGTTCTAGAAGATGCTAACTAAGGATTTTGTAATTAGGAGGTGAAGTGTAGACCTCATTTGCGACAGCCTCATAGTCTGGGCTTCTGTAGAAGCCCATCGCACCCAAAGGGTCAGTATCAAAATTTCACAGAGCTATTTGATTTTTTATATAACAAACTGTTAGTATTCTTTTTCCTGATACACATCATACTGAAGAACCGAAAGTTGACACCCGTTTTGGGCTCCAAATAGACAGTCTTAATTTTAAATATCCAAATAAGATTTGGCGTCATTCATTTACCAGCTATCAATTTGTTTCCTTGTTTATGTATAATGGGGTGAACAAGGACAAGAGTTTAATACACAATTTGTGAAGATCTGCTTATATCATAAACAAATTGGAAGATCGATCCCAATACAGGGTCCATAGAGTGGTCACATGCATCAAACAGGATTCTTTAACCCATTGAGTACTGGAACCAGGTAATCACTGAACAAAGTCTATGGGAACTACTAAGGGAATCAGTTGTTAACGGGTTAATAGTTTAGTTTTGTCCTTGTCCACTCTAGCTTTCCTCTCTATGACAGTTGATACCCCTTTCCCAAATCAATAAGTACATTTTTCAAAAATATCTTCATTTTGTTGGGTAATTGCCTAATGACTTGGATTCCTAGCATAAACTCAATTATTTCCTTGTAAATTGAATGATTTATCAATATTTGTTCCATTATGGAGAGATGAGTCTTTAGTGCTAGTCGATAGGTATTCAAAATTTCTCTTAAAAGATGCAGATTTAAAAGGCATAACACAGAAGCATATAATAGGATTAATGTTGTTTGTGTTGGTGCAATCACCAACAAGGTTAATTGATCTAGATTGTGTGAGATTTATATCCACAATGATTACTATTTAGGAGATTATCCCCTAACCCATCAAGGACACAGTGGATTGAAGCCTACGTGAATGTAAACAGGACAAGCTAGCATGAATTCATCATCAATTATAGAGTCAAATATGAAAAAAAAGCTGTTTCAAGTTTTACATGTTATGTATCTCTGCATGTGCAGCCGATGGAAAAAGGCAATAAAAACAGAAAAAAAGATTGATTTGCAGTGAGGTTACATACGAAATACTACTACATGAAGAGGAAATCAATTCCAAATGCATAATTTGTATCATGAATTCGAATTCATAACTTGCTTCACATGTTTACTTTTTAGGGTGTTGTTTTACGACTAGATAAAAGCTAAGGAAGTATCATTCAGCATGGTAATGAGTCTTTACGTAGCTTCCTGCCCCATCATTCCAACATAGAGTCTTTCAATAATTTCATTAACAAGATGAAGAAAAAATGAAAAAAAAATTAAAAAAAAAAAAAAAAATATATAATGCAGACAATAGATGTGAACATATCATGAAAAAGAAACATTAAAAACGTGTCTGAAGTTTTTAACTATCTAATTGGATTACATGTCCTAAATTTCTATGAAGATTTATTCATTCCCATGTTGATCACAAAGCTCAACCCAAAATATGAGGAAACAACGCCATGATAACCATTTTGCCTTGCATTTTTAGGGGCATGGGGTACACCACAGAGCATCGGCCATATCGCATCTTGTACATAAAACGGCATGGGCGATACCCTTGTCTGCAGTGTCTTACCGCATACGTTAATGCGTACGAGGGGAGAGAGAATGGAAGATGGGAGACAGAACAAAAAAGTCTTCACTCTTTCTTCGTTCTTTGCCTGCACCGGGCTAGGCAAGGCTAGGCTAATGCATAATTCTCAACCAATACAGGCTCTTCCAACCACCGTGCACACACCCTTGCAAGGAGGCACCGGTGAACGTAGATGGGGCTTGTAGGAGAATGGATTAATCAAGGGCTGAGTTGAACAGCTTAATTCAAGCGACAGGTCATAATTGACAATCCAGATGGCATGTCCTGTCATTTTCATGTCTCTTATCATGTGTAATATTTGCTCTAATTAGGCAAGAATTCTTTTCACCTACATACAGAGAATGGAAAATCCCATTAGATCTCATGACTCATCATTACCAATGTACAGTGAAATGGGAAATGATAATTATAATAATAATAATATAATTTGAGAACGTTATTGAAGAAATGTACAATGATGAAAGTGTATGTCTCAGGAATGGATTGACGGATATAAGTATAGAAACAAAAAGAGAGATGGTTTGTATTGATACTATCCAAAACAGTGACTATCTAAGAAAATATGATAATTCAGAGAGGGTGGCCAAACAATTTTTCTTTAACAAGATTCATCTTTATATTAGAGGGCAAATTAATGAAATGTTTTTTTCTTAATTTCAATATGAACAGGATATGAGAAATAAAAAATTGTAACTCCTAAACTACTGGATAAATATAAAGTCATAATTATGGAGAAAAAACATGAGTAAAGAAGGGAAAAAAGAAGAAAGCAAAATAGACAAAAGGAATGTGAAAGTAGGGGCGTGATGAGAGAAAACTATAACCCTCTTCACATTGACTTTTGGGCTGACACAGGGTCATCCTATTTATTGGTGTAAACACACGCTAGCAAATTTACAGCACCAAAAGTGGGCCGAAAATTCGGACCAGCTCAAGAGTTGTCTTGGGCCAGCCCTCTTCCCTTCTTGTGGTTAAACGCACAGAATTGTGCATTGTAAAAAAGAAAAAAAGGTCTAAAATCTTGGGTAATTCGAGTAAATTGTAGGCAGTGGAATGATACTGTGCATTAAGAAAAGAAGGAAAAAACATAAAATAGAGCAGCAGAAAAAATAAAACTGGGAACAGAATGGGGAAAGGGCATAAGAAAAAGAGAAAAGGACAAAAGGTCAATGAAAGAGAGATCTAGGGAAATAAAGGGAAAGAGAAGATAAAAGAGAACATTGAAGAGAAAGAGGAAAGAGAAGGAGAAAGAAAGAGAAAAAAAGGATGGAGAATGTAAATGAAGATAATATGAACAGGAGAGGAGAGGGGAAAAATTTGAAAAAGGAACAAGGAAAAAATGAAGGAGGGAAAAAAGGGAGATGAGGACTAAGAAAGAAAATAAAATGGCCACTACTCAAGATGATACGGACAAATCTCTCAAATACAGAGACGATGCAAAAAAGATTGAAACAATAGCAACATAATCCCTACCACTTCCCAACAATAGATGGCAGCATTCATGTATGCTAAATGGAATGGTCTATCTTCAGCAGATGTAGATGTAGTTGGGGAAAAATAATAAATTAATAAATGTAAAGCATTGAAAAACCCAGGTTTATGTTAAAAGACATACAGCAGAATAAGACATCACCTTTCATCAAAGTATACATTTGAATAATGCTTAATTTTTAGATTGGATCAAGTATAAGGTTATCCTGTTGGAATGTAGACCTATCCAACACTCATAAATGAAGGCATTACAGATTAATATTTCATTCTATCACTTGAAATTTCTCATGATAAAATGTTTACATGTATACACCTGTCATAGCAATTATCATATTCAAATTAAAATGGACAAAATATACATGAAAGAGACCTGATGCAAATAAGGATCCCAATATTCTAGGACTAGTTTGAACCAAATCACACAAAACATCATAATGAAAATATAAGGGTTTGGAAATTCCCCAACTTGATGTAAAAATAATAATAATACATCAGAAAACAGCTCTTTATTCTAAATACATCTGCTGATTTTTTTTAACATGATTGAACATAAGATAGCTGAATATAACCTAAATATCAGCATCAAGGTAAACTTATTTAGGTCAGACATGAACTTAGTTTCAGACTTATCATAAAATGCCAAATGAATATTTCAACGTTAAATTTTTTCACAATGATGAAATAATGATTCTTACCTCAAAATTACATTATGTACTAAAATTTCAACTTTTTAAAGCCATGTCATAGATAATGGCCCTTACATTGAATATGGAAATATGCCTGCAATTCAGTAACTTAGCTAAAATGTTGATTTTTACACTATTTTAGCATTTCATTGAGATTTTATCTTCTTCATGAAGATAAATGATAATGTCAAGTGATATAAAAGCTTTATAATGTATCACTCGGGGAAAAACTAATAAGGTAATGATATTACACATAACATAGAGACAGAAGTTTTATTCTATACCAAAAATGAAATAGATCGAAACAAATTTAGAATTAGAATATACGGTATTGTGGTGATAATGATGATGGTGATGGTGATGATGGAGATGATGATGATGATGATGATGATGATGATGATGATGATGATAATGATGATGATGATAATGATAATGATGATGGGGTGTTGAAAACTGATTTATTTCTTGAAGCATTTTTTCATTAACATCACAGCGCAGTAGAGTATACATATAGTGACTGCGCTATATAAATTACCTAATTATTATTATTATAGTATCATAATGATGATGATAAGAGCAATAACAACATTTTGGTGGCAACACAGGTCCTTGCATCATGCAACAGCATGGATTTGACATCTCCCAAATATCTTTTGGACAGAGACAAAAAGTTTGTCACCCTTTCAATGGGCCTCAGAAATCTATTTTTGTCAGGCTATTAGAAATGGGTGCATTTCAATCATTATTTTCAATCTTTGGAATCAGACTTAGAAATCAAATGACAGCAAATAAACAGTTAGAAATGACTTGTCTTGTCATAAAGTTTCACACATTCTCCCATTTTCTATACTCTCATACAAGTAAAAAAAAAATAATAACAAAATAAATAAAAAGAAAAATAAAGAAGGTAGAGAGAATGTGAGAGAAAGAGAGGGAGAGAAAGAGAGGGATGAAGGGAGGGAGGGAGGAAAGAGAGGGAGAAAAGAGAGGGAAAAAGAGAGGGGGAGAGAGAGGGGAGATAAATTAAGAGAGAAATATTATAAATGGGGCTCAAGTTGGACCTTTTCAGGGATGGTTTTATGGGGGAAAACATTCCTTTTTTCTGGGGAGGGGGAGGGGGGGGCTGGTGGTTACAACAACTTGTCAGTAGGGTACAAAATTTCATTATAGAGAAATGATCATGAGTTATGGTAGAGTAAAAGGAATTCATTTACAAATTTTGATATCTTATTGATTAAGAATACAAACAAAATAGAGGATATAGAAAAAGAAACAAATTTGTAAATCTAAACAAAAGTCCAATAAGAACATGGGCAAAAAAGTACTACTTGAATATAACACAAAAAATAATCATCTAGCAGCGTAGAATTATCGTGCAATTAGGATTCAGTTAATATGAAGTGAGAAGAAAGCGAGACTTTCATACCTTCTTCGCCTGTGTAACAGGTTTGCCAAAACCACTCCATACAACCAGACATGATTAGCTTCTTATTCACACAACACACCCAATAATTCAGCTACGTCTTGGAATACACAGCAAAACACGGGCAACAGCCAGTAAGCTGACAGTTAAAATGCAGGAAAAAATGCAGCTTTCCCCCACAACAAACACAGAGAAAGATGAGATTTACTCTGCTAGCTACCTTAGCCTCGCTTTGCTATGACCTCATCAGTAATGGAGGCAGATAGATTTAAAAGAGATATGACAAGATGGAATTTTAAATCACCCAGCATAAACACACAGCATATGATCTTATCTGTATATATCTATGGACAAGTGAGGAGAAAATATTGAGGAGTGCTACTGTGAGGAATAAGAAACAGAGAGAGAGGGGGAGATGTAGAGAAGAAGAAAACCTCAGCTTGTTATGAAAAAAAGAAGAAAGGAGTTGGAGAACGTGGGAGAAGCAATATCAGGATGAAGAAAAACAAGAATTGATTGAGAGGGGAAAGGCTGCGATATGATTCCAAACGTATACAATTAATGCAAATGTAGCCATTTCTTGGATAGTTGTCCTTGGTAACGCAGAGAAGAGTTTTTCAGCAAAGAGGGGATTTTAAGAAGATGATGAAGTAGGGTGAGGCTTGAGAGTGTACTGAACTCATTTATTATAAGAGATGGAAATAGTAATTTGCTTTTGTATGGTTTTATAAATGTATCATACAATCAAAAAGAGGGAAACAATGGGAAAACAAATTTTACAATGCACTATGTCAAAATTGGAGCTGGCACTGGGAGTATTGTGTCAAAGACAAAATAGATTAAAAAAAAAATGTTTCTCTAAGTCTCAGAGTGTTCAAGATTTATGCTTTGATAAGTAAAGGCTACTGAATTAAGAAATTAAGAAGAAGTAGTAAAGACATAACGCATCTCAGAAATGCTACTGAATAAAGACAAAATCATCCAAACATGATTTTCAAAAATCCTGAAATGTCTTTAATAAATACGACATTTCCCCCAAAAAAACCCCACAGATCTCAAAACCGTTAATTCTATGCCTGATAGCATCAATATAACCCACAACTGGGATAGCATACCATGACTTCAAGATGGCAAGGTCAATCAGACTAGGTAGTGTGTTATCATTAGCCAATTAATCAAGTTTACGCATCTTCCCAATCACATTACTCCAATTCAAACCAGGGGATGGTGCTCTATTTGGAGAGCTCCGGGTCCTTGAGTTGTGAGTGGTGAGAGCAAAATGAATGGCTTAAGATTGCATTCAGGGAGTGAGCCCTCTTGTGGGCAATCAACAGGGAGTGGGCTTTGCCGTATTTTATCGAACTAGGAAGAGACAGTCGACTAGAACAAACCAAAGGGGGAAAATGCAATAAATAAGAAAGAATGAAAATGATGATGAAGATGAAAATGAAGATGATAAATGTATATGTGAAAAGGGTATTATTATTTGTAAGTCGTTCAAGCAACATGAAATTGTTTTAAAAATACCCCCCCCCAAAAAAAAAAAAAACAGTAATAAAAATGCCTCTGTATAGAACCATTACTCAAGAAACAAAAGCTAGCATTAAACTCTTAAAAACAGACAGGAAAAATGATTCTAACAGGTCTAGAAAGGATGATAACAGGATTCTGCCCTGTATTACATCATAACAACATGAGGTTGTGGCCAATTTGGAGATGCGGCGAAAGCCTGAAGAAGAAATAATTAATGAAATTACAAAACAAGAGACATGGGAGACACAATACAACACCTAAGTCATTTTGTTGGAGGGGACACTGGAAGCTGTCGCTTTTTAATCAAGTGATTTTCACATTGGGCCTCTGCATGTAATTACAAATGAGAGAGGTAATGATTGCCTCATACAGGCCGTATGGGGTTTACTTTGCTTAGGGGAGCTATATCTACTTCATATACTTGAATGATATAACTTTATATCATTTCATACCAGTACAGATTCATACTATGAGTAGATGATAAAATGAATGGCATTGCAAATTCACACTAACTTAAAATTTGTATTATTGTAAAAGTAAAAAAAAAAAAAAAAAAAAAAAAAAAAAAAAAAAAAATGCTCACACTGAAAACATAATTTTGAGGGCATTTTGATATGATTAGTCATTTTCCTGAAATAAATTATTCTCAACAATGGCATAGGCCTGAATTATTTGATTTATGGTGTTTCTGAAAATCTGTGAATAATCAGAAGTTGTGTTTATAGCAATGGCCAAGCAAAATTTCCCACTGCATGTTCATCATCTGAAGCAGTTAGACAGAAATTTACCAATCATGATCTTCTTCCATTGAAGAAAGCTGAATCTTTCAGATATTGACTCATGCTCTGCATTTGTCACAAGATGCTAATGATTATAATGATGTATTTGGATATATTAAAAGGAAATTCCCCATGGTAAGAATTCTTGGAAAATTATAGCACATTAAAATGCAATATCCTACAGAGGAGGCTATTAAGGGTATAATGCAAACTGCAACCAGGATATTATAACTCCAACAAAAATTTAACCATTAATCATGGACACTGAATTACAAAATTAGTAATGTGGAGTATTTTCATACAGGATGCTAATCTCATTTGCATAGTAATACTAGAACATATTTTTTTTTTAATAAAAATTAAGAAAAGTACCAAAAATCTATCTCTACAATTCTTTTTTCATGAAAATTGACACACATCTTTATCGGGGACTTCTCAAGAAATTAATGATGTCTCAAACTCATTAATATAATGACTGTGCAAGTCATCACATTTCGAATTTGAAAAAAAAACTGCAAAACAAACTATTTCAGGAAGTTGAGACATGATAGAATAAAGACAAATCATTAATTTTTTAGAAGCGCCTGATATTTAGTAAGAAAAAAAAATGGTGGAGATGGAAGGTCTTGGTGTTTAGTTGAGTTTTGATAGATGAGCTTATTACATAGAACAATAAAGCTGACCATTTCAAGTGCACTGTTAGAATGCTCCTAAAGGGAGAAGAAAATGTGCATACATTGTACGTACATATGCTATAGTATGCATGCCTGCTTGAATCCGATGACCAGGTTAATAATATGCAGGACCAGCAAGTACAACAGTTGATAAACTGAAGTAGTTACCCTGGGTATAAAAAACCCAGCATCACTAACATTCTGAAGTGTAATAAATAGCAATTGTATCAAATTAAGAAATACAAGAAAAATGCACCTATCTCTCTCTAATTGTAATATAAGATTAAATCAGTGACAGAACAGTAATATTGAAAGAGTATCAGGTTATACAATCATAATTTTCAATGATTTCGATCAGGGCAAAAAGGGTCATTAGACCTTTTTTTAATGATGAATAAATACATACAGAATATTTGTCTTTTCATGTCAAGCTTTTGAGACTTTAAGGTTTTGAAAAGAGAATGAAAGCTCTAAAAGGGGACTTGTGACCTTGGCATTTCATGAAGCATGCTCCAGTGAAGACGGTGGCAATCTTGAGTGATTTTAAGGAATAATTTTACGCTCAATCTTTGCCTCTGGGATTGAAAGTCCTTTTAAAATGGCTTGGGGGTTGATGTGACTACTTTGATGTACATTTTTGCTTCACAAGTCAAGTGCACTGTGAAATGCTACCTAATCATATTAATTGACACATTTTGAGAACAATGGAGAATTAATGCTAACAAAATATTTAGGGGAATCCTAACCTAACAAGATCTCATGTACTATGATAGTGAATTCGTTTTCATTCTCATTCTTCCATTACTCTACAGATTTCCACATATAGCTAATAAAAAATACATTTCTTAGACTCTTTTGCCAGTGATTTCGATTTTTTATGTTAACTCTTTGTGCGTTCACCCGTAAACCCCCTGTGTGTTGTATTGCTTAGGGAGTGTACATGTTTGTATGGGAACTCTGTGCAAAAATGCGAAGAAAACAGAACAACGGATGTTCATTGACGCGAAGAAAACGTGGAATGAGTTAAAGGGAAACCAACCCCTGGAATTATCCTGCTCTCTGGATATGAAGAAAAATTAGATGAACAAACTGTGAAAATTTGAGCAAAATCGGACAACCCGTTCAAAAGTTATGAATTTTCAAAGTCACAGAGATTTGACGATCACTGCCGCTCATGGGGAT
>BQKZ01000294.1:101949-134781 GCA_036244855.1 Temnopleurus reevesii
CCCCCCCCCCCCCCTCTTCTCTAACACGATATTCCAGCCAAAAAGAGCATTTACATAACATTCCTTCACCTATTCACAGTCTTTCTTCATTAGACAGGGTCCTTCTGCAAACAAATTAAATCAACTTTCTCTTCTTTCACCTCCCTGGATGTCAAACAAGCGCAAATATTGCTTGTATTAAGGACACCTAACTCCCTTCTATTACTCTCCATCCATCCCTACATTGACATCTAATTACACAGACTTTGAGAGAACCTCATATTTATTCCCATTTTCCAGCTCTCTATTCCCAGCGTTTGTTTGCATGACGGGATTGGAATTGAACACTGAGCAAATATGCGTTGCTGTCGAGGGGATGAAAGCAAATATGCTGATGACTCTATAATATCCCCCTGCCTGACATGTCGACAAGCGAATGGGATAGAGACGGGGAGATCTACTTCAATCAGATTTATGATTGATCGGGGGATAGATCACATTCTTTACAATGGTTCATCTCTCTCTTTTAATAGCATCACAGCCACAGAGCATCAACCTTCTGGAATATTCATCAAATCTATTTTACATCAATTCAATGTATGTACCTCTAAATTGAATGACAGGGATTGTTGTTTTTTCTTTTATTTTTTTCTCATATTTTTCTCCTACACATAATAATTGGTTCAACTATTTGGATACGTACCATTCTAACCCCTAATTTACTCAATATAATTTTTCTTACAGTAAGTTAAAAAAGCTCCGGTTATGCCACTGCATGAATCAAAGATTCAGGGGAAAAGAAATGGTTGGCTAGTAAGCACAGATGCTAAAAATATTGTAGACTTCTTCTATGCACTTGTTGCAGAATTATTCCTTTTTCTATCCTTACTGCGCTTGATCTGAAAACAAGCTATATGTTATTGATCAGAGACTGATTTTCTTAGCTGAGAGTAAAAAATCTTTAAAGAATAATAGGTTCATATCTACCACTGATATACACCTGTATCCTCATTTTCCTTTTGGTATTTATTACTCTGCCCTCTCCTTTCCCTCATCCCCTCTTTTTTGTCATCCCTCGCCCCATCTCCCTCGCTATCTGAATCATGCCTCTCAATCCTGATGCTCTAAAATTTTGATATGTAGAGATATTTTTACATCTTCTCTTCCATAAAATGGGTGGATGTAAAATCTGTAACGATCTCCATCACCCCAGCAATTTTTTCCCTATCCCTCCCCCTCTCCCTCCCTCCTTCCCTTCTATCTATTATTTCTCCTTTCCTTTTTTTCCCTCCATTACACTCTTCCATGCTTCCTCAATGCTCCTGGGGCCCTATAACGGTCACATAATGTTTCCTTTGCCTTTAAATGCTAATATCTGCTTGATTGCTCTTTTAACTGCAGTGTTCAACACCCAAGCCAGTACACCAAGCAACTTGGTCAGCCACTAGAATAACAAAACCAATTCTAATCTTTTTCCTCCCAGCAAAGATACACTTTGTCAGCAATTTCAACCTGATTTCCAGGCAAGCAGCAATATATCATAGGCAGTCCACTTTGAATTTGTATTAATAGCAACTCTGCTTGATGAAAACTGCCCAATATCTAAGCACAAATTTGTAAAAGAGAGGAATGGCGAGACACAGATAGATTTCCCTCATAAATCAGTGGAATTGTTTATAAAGAACTTCAGGGTGAAAAAATAACATAGGATGCCTAGACCTGGAGGTTTCCCTCCTGAAATCACTCGTTAAAGATTGATTATTCACCAGTCAGGCTCATTTATATCTCTATAGCCACTGGCGTTATTTCAAACGTCTGCTACTGCTTCTCAAATCGATCAATTTTTTTCGACTGCAAAAAGACGATTCAAGAGTATCACCCTTTTTATCACAACGAAAATGTATCATGAGCATGTTTGAGCCTGCAATTTTTTTGTTAATATAATTTGTTGCTCTTTTTCTACACACCATTTTATCTCTTCAAATGAACAACTATTAAGAGCTGAAGATAAATTTCAAACTAATTGTGAAATTAAAACCTCATCTACAAAAGATGAGTGAAGAAAAATTGTAAAATAAGACAGAAAAGCATGTAAATTCCAAAACAGTGTGATGAAAATATTCAAAACAATGAGTGTAATTAATGTGCAGTTGTATATATCTGATCTCATCATTCAATCTTATCTTATCAAATGAAGGTAAAGCTTGAAGATATGCAAAGAATTCAACAGGATGTAAGTTATCAATCACATTATACAGTACAACCATCAACCAGCCAGCAAATGTCACATGTGGGATTACACTCATTTATAGCTCATTCATCATGAAACAGAAATAGAATCGAACATCTATTCATAGATGAGAATTGCTTGGAAACATCGCCGCAGAGAAATGGAATTTTGTACCAAATGAATTATTCTTATATGTCACAACAAAAATAGTAATCCGGACAATATTAATATCTGACAGGAATTTTTCATATGAATTGATCGAAACTGAAATATTTCTATTTCTGTCCCTTGCATGAAGTATGCAGGCAAGAAAAATGGAATGATCTTCTAGAATAGACATTTCCCATACACAAGAAGGGGAGCTGGAGGGGGAGGGAGGTGGAAGAGGAGGAAGAGGAGGAAGATATGGAAGAGTATGAGGAGAATGAGGAAAATGAGGAGAATGAAGGGGGAGGAAGATGATATGGAGGAGGAAGAGGGGTAGGAGTAGGGGAGGGGAGTAGGGGAGGGGAGGAGGAGAAAGAGGAGCGGGCGGAGGGGGAGCAGGAGGAGCACGGGAGCGGGAGCTGGAGGAGCGGGAGGAGGAGGGGGGAGGAGAAGGAGGGGTAGCAGGAAAAGGAGGAGGGGAGGGGGAGGGGCATGTGGAGGATAAGAAGGAGAAGTCAAAAGATGAAGAAGGAAGCGGAGGAAGGAGGAAGGGAAGCAAGAGTAAGAGCAGAATTTAAAAAAAGATGGCAGATTCTTTCTCATTGAAAATTTTTGTAATAAGCCATAAGTGACTATACCTTATTGGCTAAGTGAAACAGTTAAATACCTCAAGTTTGTTACATGTTGACCTAAAAATTAAGGACATTGATCGTAACATCACAACACAAATTAACAATTCCATATCAATGAATATTTCTCCCCCATCTTTCATACTGAAATTCATCATAAACATGGATTGTTTCAGCCTATCTTCCCTGCATTGAACCAGTACAACACAAGTTCAGCTGTATTCACAGACACTCCCCACATGTGGCAATCAATTCAAATAAACTTTCCATTTTCATTTCTCACTACAAACACTTTCTCAACCCAGTCATGAGCAATATTCCCGTCACACGCACCCAGCCTCACAACGACGTTCTACTTTTGATTACTCCCCAACGAGGAGCGTGCACTACACGCAAGCTGTAATCAGTTCCAATTATCAGCACACTCTAAATTTCCACCGATATTTCCATTAAAATGTTAATCTCTTCCCCAGCGATGTAGCATCCAGCAAGCACAACATGTACACAGTCAATTAACTTTTTTCAATAAGGAATCAAGGGCAAAGATACTGAATTCAGACAAACAGAATGAATGCTATGGAAAGGAGAATGTGAAAACATTTACAGTATCTGCATCACCCCCAAACAAAAATTTGACAAAAGCATTATTGCAGATAGATGAATATGAAAGTGTTCATAATAAAGTATGAATGATAGTATTAATGGAAATTGATAGAAAGTGGATCTAATCATAGCATTAAAATCTAATACAGAAACTAGGGAAAAATTGTGACATTTATCAAGAGAAAAATGGAAAAAATAGCAACACATCACAGAAAAATTAATGAATTCTATCTGAGATGGGAGAAATGGAATGTGAAAATTTTTTACGACATAAAGGCTCAAGGGGTAAATAATTTTCAAACCATACAATTTTGGTTTTTCTTTGAATAAATAATGTGCATGTTTTCAATGCAAATTTGAATAAAATTGATCTTTCCTTCCAAAAAAAATCTTTATACAATTGTATCTATTCAAATTCTAATCAAACTTGTACAAAAAGTGGTATCTTATCAGTATACTAAATCTTTTGGGAGCCTTTTGGGATAAATCTTATATCCACAATATACTAAATTACCTTTATTTTCTTCTTCGTATTCAAAGTTATACATATTATACCTGTAAAACCAAATTATAACCATTCTGTTGCATCCAAAGTTAATTATATCAATGTGTAGAAATATAATAAATTTCTCTGTTTGCGACTACACTTCAAATTTTACCCACTTATCATTTAAAAAAAAAAACAGTCATGGTATATGGGGGTCCGTATGTAAATTTAAGAATTTTTAGGTTCGGGCGTGTAACGCGGATATAAAATATTTTTTGTTTTGGCCTAACTTGTCGCGCAAACACACACACACACATACATTCACTGTGCATTTATTTTCAGAACTTGAAGCAGCACTACAACTGGAAGAAGAAGAACTTAAATCAGACAAATAGCTTGAATGCTATCTTCTGACGATGACAGAATGTGGTAATATACATGACATCCATGTCTTGGTTTATCAACAGACATACCATACAGATAAGGGAAGGAGATGGTCAGGATTCCAGAATGCCTTAGCGGAATGGTTCGTTGGTGTGTATAAATCAAAGCCCAAGGTGTCTGATGATGGATATATCATGAGCTTGTATATCTCAATAATCCAATGTAATACATGTGCAATTCAGTTGGGTTTTCTTGGGATATTGTCGCTATGCTTACAACTGTGCACACATGCATGCACCAGCTGAATTTACAGTTTGGATTCAATCAAAAGCATAATGTACAAGCAAAATAGTACCTACATAATTAAGTTTGATTAATTGAATACGACGAAGACTGAATGAACGCAGCAGATGTTTTGCATTATCTTTAATATACGAAGGCCTTGTTTATTGAAAAACAATTTAGCATATGTAGCTTTTCATGATTTAAACACTTAAGAATTAAAGGGCATTCATTTACAGGGTCAAGGGCCACATAATTTGTATACTTTATTTACATGCGATTTTTATAATGTCACTTTTATCCTGGAGTGAAATAATCACAGAATTGAAATGATCATAAATGTGGCAATTCTTATTTCTTTGCCTCATAAAAAGAGACGGTATTACATTTACTGGTACATGTTCGTAAATATTTCCTTACCCTTTAAATGCAATACAGTTTCCAAAGTTTCCACATAACTCCAACTGGCAATTTAGGTTTCTTTGATTAAACCTTCTCGATCATGTGCATTTATTCTTAATATTTAAAATGACAACTGCATTTGTTTCAGTTAAAAATAAAAAGACATTAATTGAAGTAATTATTGTCAATTGATGAGTAGAAATTGTGTTAGATTTTATCCAAATACAGGAATGCTTTTAAAAAATATGTAAAACATATCTATGTTGTAAATTCTCCAAAAAAATCCTCAAAAATGTTCAAACCCCACATCCATACATAGCTCACACACTGATGAAAGAGACCGACCGCTCACATTGTAAATTCTATATCAAAGATACACAAATCCAAACCTGAACTACAATCCATAGCGGCAGAGCAAACGAAACCAATTTAATTTCATGTTATTGGAGAGTAGAATGATTTTTGTTTACATGTGATCTTGACCTTGTTAAGGTGATTGATTATGACAAGGGAACTATTGAACAAGAATTAACATTATTGAAGGTAAATGTTAAAAGCATTTCATCCATACCATCTGTGTATCTCTTTATCAATGCAACATATGTTTTCAGAGTGAGCAGAGGGACATAGGAATCGGACAAAGTATTAACTTCAATTCAAGCATTCACGATAGCTAGGGGCACACTACAGAAAAGTCATCATCATTTATTCTGCGGAAAAACGTTGAACAGTGTCACATCTGTTCAGTGAATTAACAGGGAAGTTCTCTCATTTTGTGTGTGAGAGAACTATTATGAATGCGCAAATGAGAGTTGTTTACTTTGTCCAATTCCTTTGTCCCTTCAGCTCACAGTGATAACATAAATGAAAGAGGATTTATTTTCCTATTGTTGCCCTTTTCAACTGGATAAATTGACAACTATAATAAAACAAATATTTCATATTCAGTTCTTATAAAATAGGTCTACATTGCTGATAACCTGCACAGAGACAACAGTGGGAGGAGGGAGGGGAACTGATGGAGGGGGCAAGAAAAAAACTACTTCAAAGTTTAATGTGAACCAATTACATTGAGGTGTGACCATGCATGAATTTAAACTCTACAAGAAATGTGTAAACATTTCTACACGAAAATGATGCTGGTATACATGATCAGCTTTCATCTTCCAGATCATCTAAGCCATTTTCTCTCTTTTTTTCTCGTCTTTGCGAAACAGAAGGGGATCCAGGGGAATGAAGTGAATTTAAAGATTTTCAGGCTGTCGTCAGGATTCAATTCCCCATATCAACCCTGCATATTTACTTGCACTTAAACTAAGAAATGAAGATGGATTCTGGCAGAAGCCAACATAGGGGTGCTAGAATAGTCCTGTGCTAATAAATTAGAGTAAAGGGAGATTGATCTGAACTGGTCATTGGCATAAGAGATCAATAGGGCTCTGAAATAGCATTCTGTCCCCAAATTTAGCACTGCCCAAAAAGTAATATGTTAATGAAAAACTTTAAAACAATAAAGAAAGTTTGACGGACAGAAGTGCTATTTAACTGTTACAGACAAAACACCAGTATTATCAATGTTCTGAGGTCACCTAGCTCTTTAGAGGATCAAATGAATGATATAAAGGCACACATTGACAAAATAGCACTGTACAATAGTCACTTTTTTCCAGATACAAAACATAAACACATGCAAAAATACAGAAACTTGCGAACACACCAACTAACAACTAATAACTCACAAACACACAGCCACCCACACATGCACACACACACACTTAACAACAGGAGTAGATTTCATAGAAATGACCGGTTTTGAGCATAGCGTGTAATTGAGGATGCAGGGATAGAGTGATGTCCTGATTGGGTATGATATCGGTGACCACCTGCATCTTGTGGCAGATGTTCACTTACTATTTGGCATTCATTATAGCTTCCGTCACCATCTCAAAACACTTTTATACAGTATAAAACGTGAAAAGGGGCCTCTTGCGGGGGGACATTTCTAATATTTGGGCAATCCATTCTCACACGAATGAAATATTACACTTTTTGTTTTTGGCCCAACTACCACTGCCCCTCTCTCCCTCCCTAGATATCTAAATCCCCCCACCACGACCACTTCTATCTCTCTTTCTGCTTTTTAAATAACTTGCCATGGGCTTGTAAAAGCGGTTACATCAATCAATGGTCAACCCAGTGTTTAGGACATTTGTAAACTGTCAGCTCACATTTTGCCTGAAATTGCCACAATTCAATTTATGACTTATTGCCTTTTCTGAAAACAAGCTGTATTTCAAAATTTCTGACGATATTGAATACCTGCGCTCTGTACTCGAGCAAACTAGAAATATCATTTAAATTTATGTTAAGTCTATTTGCTCTGATCTGCACAACCCTTTGCACTGAATTGTTTTAAAAAGTTTTAGAATCAAAATTAAATATTTATTATTGAATAACTTGCCCTTGAAAACCCATTAAATGAAAGCGAAAAGAAATCAACTGAAAGATGCATATGAATTTATTGGCTACTTATTGAAATGTTAAAAATCCATATAATCAGCCATTAAATCAAGTCCAAACAACACTCCTATCACACTCAGAATGTGTCCCAATGCGAAAAGCCCTCAAAGAATTAAACACTGTCTGTGGCATCTTTAAACATACACAAATATATAGACACTGGACCCATCTCTTTCTTTTCTTAATCTCTTCTAACAAGATTTAGTGATTGGATAATACCTATGGGAGAGTGATAATGGGAAAGAGATATAAAGAGATAGAAAGAGACCCGAGCACAGGCAGACAGAAAGACAGATAGACATACATACAGAAAAAGAGGAATACAGGGAAACTTATAAGTGCATTAAAAAGGTCAAGCAGAAAAATATGAGGTAAAAAAATTCAGTATCTTGTAAAATTTCAAATAAAAAAAGTAAGCGTTGTGCACAACTGTGAAGCAAATGAGAAAAAAGGATTGGAGAAAAGAAATATCCCCTCACAAATGAGAGTTATTTCCAAATTTAAAGTGGCACTTATCCCAGAAATTGACTCGCTGTCAGTAAATGGAGAAAAATAACGTGAACAAACTTTACAAATGGAGCAAAATCGAAGAATCTGTTGGAAAGTTATCTATTTTCAAAATTTAGATTTCTATCTCCGAAGAGCATCCTTGAGTTGACAACTATGATAGGAAGTTATGATGGCATTATAGAGAACTCCCCAAAAGAAAACTAGATAAAATTTTTTCTTGTTTGAATATGATGTAGCTACATCAATTATACAACTATTTCATGAAGATTGATGGTGATCCCTGATTTGAAATATGATACTGATCCAATTTTTCATAAATTTATGTACAAAGTGTTGGGGAGTTCTCTTAGAAATTAAGCCAAAATTGCCAGCCCAAGGATCCAAATCAAAGGTAGAAATGATTAACTTGGAAAATTCATAAATTTTGTGAATGTATTATCTAATTTTCCTTGATTTTCACAATTTGTTCATCTTAGTTTTCTTAATTTATTGACAGCACATCAATTGGAGTGGAAACTTCCCCTTTAACAATGCACGCTGAAAAAGATATGCACATATTATGCGTAGGTGTGGTTTACAGGCTAGTGTACCACATGTAAACCCACTTTGTGGTTTTTATATAGATTTAATTGACAACAATCATATGGTATATAATACTCTCATATTGCAGTAAGAATTCAGGAGGAAATATGGCCATATGTCAACTGAAATCTGAACTAGAGATCATATAGTGTCACCAGGATTATTTGTAGAGTTCACTACAAAGAAAATGCATATCATGATTAAACAAATCGAGCCATATCCATATCCTTATGTGATTACATATGTTACCATGATCATGTGATAAAACAATTAGGTTTGATTAAACATAATTTCGTTGTTTACTTTTTTATTCATCATATAGTAATCTAGTACTCTTTCACATTTCTCTTCATTTCTCTAATCTTCCATCTTCTTCCATATCATTTTTCTAGTAATTCTTATCTTTCTAAAAAATCTTCTCACTTCATCTTTTTCTAGTTCACTTTATCTTTTTCTCTCATTCTCCTTTTTCCTTTTCCTTTTCGTTTTTTCAGGTTTCCTGGCTTCATCACTTTTCTTTTCTCCTTCTTTCATTCATCTGTATATCTATTCAATTTGATTGGGTATTGCATTTGTTTTTTGTTGTTGTTGTTTTATAGTAGTTTTATTGTCACTTCCTACATTGATTAAAAAACAAATCAATCAGGCAAAACAACCATTCACTTGTAAGGAAGTCATGTACTAATCTCCGTCAATCCTTTTTCTTTATTATAATGTCACTTTCAATTGGAGCAGCGTAATCATCTTATCTAACCTAGATATGAAAACAGTATTGCCCTTTGAGGACCATTGAGAGACAATTGTCTATTTGCTAAATATAACTCCATACTGCTACTCTTGTTTTTCAATCATGTTTTTTACCTTGTGAAATCTAAAAACAAGCATCAAGCTTGGGTAAGAGATGAATCACAAAGTTCTTCTATGGATATATATTAAAGCAAAGATTAAAACTTTCAGCACTTCAATTAATACATCTTATCTAAATATAGAAATCTTCAGGATGTTCATCTCACACTGACTAGGAATATGTATTGTGCACAATCAGCAAAGTGTTAAAATAACCCTTGTAATAAAATTAAATTTAATGTAATCTAACAATGAAAAGGAATGAAATGTTCTTTTTTTTTCACCTTGATAATAAAATGAACACTATGGGAATCAGTTTAATTCAGCACTGGTGCTGTTGATCTGTTGATTACTCAATTCTCAAAAGCCCATATATTTAATACATGGACAAAACAGTTCCAGAATGCAAAGGTTAAAACACTTTTCTGGTGTTGGAGCACTGAGTTGGTATCAGATCAGGAGTCATCCATATGAAGTTTATACCCCTTCAATTAAAAATAGTCGCGCAAACCCACGCGCAGAAACATTATCATTCTTTTCTTCTGGTATTCTGATATTTCCTAATCCAGTTTCAATATTTAAAAGTATACACTTTATTTGGATAAAGAAGGAAGAGCAAAGTAATTTTACAGCTGTCTGTGGGCACAAATATTCTTCTGTAAAAGTAATACTTGACTAGTCATATCAGGACTAGATATGAATACATCACTGCCCACAGCCGTTCAACGACTCTTGAGATGGCAGCAACATGTGTATGCATATTTCATTCCTAGTTTTACAATGTCATTTCTTCAATTCAAGTAAGGGCATTGGGTATGAATGACAGAGGAGTTGCGTCTCCTTTGCAAAAACAGTTATTTCTTCCACTATTTTTCACATAGATGCACAACAATTATCTCTGGCCTCGATATGAAAACATCGCTGCCGTTGGTCATTCCATGCGAAGTCTTATACCATTACTAGCATCTCCTACTGTTTCCTAAAACTCTCTCTCTCTCTCTTCAGATTTCAAGTAGCGTCATGGCAGACCTTCAACTGATGTTAATCTTTGAATTATCTCAAGCACGCGTCCCTATATACATGCTCAAAAGATATCTCTTGTCTTCATTTTCATATTACCCTTTTTCTTTAAAGATATAATTCTTTCCCACAAAGACCTGTGAAAACTCTTGGCTCTCATTCTTAAATTGTGTCATTTAACGAAAATCAGAAGTACAGGTATCATCTGAGTGAAATCTCCTTTAATTCATCAATTACATACTATGTTTTAGTATTGTAACGTCAGCAAAATTGCAGCATTACGTGTACAGATCACAGCTCATAATCAAGCCCAATTTTTCCTGTAGTGTCACTGTTATCTCAGTAAAGCGCATAAGTATATAAGTTAGGTATAGCTCTTTCTCTAAATTAGTGTCTTTTGTGTCAATAAAGACAAATATCATGCATGAAAAAAGAAGAAAAGTAATACTACTATTGAAACATATAAAAATGGTATTGTTAGTCATAAACATAAAAGAGAAATTGAGAGTAATATACCTTTGCAACGAAGTTCCAAAGAAGCTACTCCAAAGATATTCCGAAAGTGATTTAGATATCCTCTAAATCTCCTTTACAAGCAGAGGGCAGAAACATCCAGTTTTATCTTCTGGCTTGAATGAAATATTCAATCTGCACAGCTACAACCATCACTTGGTAACACCTTAAATATCTAGATTGCTCTAAGGGCTGGGAATGATTGGGAAGGCAGCACCTCTTTCCTCTCTCGTAAAATCCTTTTGATGGAACTCTGGACCCTAAGAAATCTTGCGGCAATCAGACTGTTGTAAATCCTAGTAATGTGTTTCCTCAAATTACGGAGAGCAGATTGTGGGAAAAGGTATTTAAAAGCTCTAATGGTGAAAAAAAGAAAAGAGTTCTTCCCGTTCCTTTTCCACGATTGATGCCACAACTACTGTTATCAAAAGAAAGAATATTTGGAAAGAAAATGTGGAGCTAAAAGAAACCTTGCGATCAGTAGGGTGAACGATCCGCCTCAATGCGAAGCAAATTTAGGGCTTGCCTCCGACAATGCTTCACACCCTACGAGTAGCTGAGAGTCGTCTGATGTGACAGCATATACACACAAGGCTGAGGAGGGCTGGGGATGATAATGGGCGAGGGAAGTATTGGCGCTCAGTACAGGCGGAGAGAGAGAGATGAGAGGAGAGGAGAGAGAACGGAGTAAGAGACTTGGGTGGAGAGAGGTGCAGAAAAGAAGGATGAAGATAATGGAAGGTGGGGAAAACTTGAAGTGAATGAAAAGATTATTAGAGATAAACTCTAATTAGACAGACTCTATTCAGATTCAATGAAATAAATGCTACTTCAAGCATAAAAAGGGGACTTCTATTTACTTCTCATTTTATTTATTTTCATAAATTGTTTCTAGTGAAACAATTGTTTGATAATTTTGATATGAAAGACAAAGAATGTGTAACTTAATGTCAAAGATTCAATTTTAAGAAGAAACATTTTAAATTCTGACAGGATTTACTTCACAAAATCACACCCTAATATTTGTGTATTAAATCAACATGTACAAAGATCTAGGTGTGGCAGTCCTGTTAAAATGTACAATTTTAAATCTGCTGCATGTATCACTACAAATGCTGAATCCTTAACAATTTACAAAACATTTAGAAAGAGTTTTAATTCATTGGCCAATGGAAACTTTGATTTAACACCTTCCTGAAGCCATACATATTTTTTAGAATACATATCAAATTTGCACCATTCCCTAAAACCAATTCCACATTATTCACCTGTAACAATCCACTAATTATTCCAAAGCCAATAATTTTGCAACAATCGCGCTCTCTTGATTATCAATCATACATTACATTATATACATATTACATTATCTCTTGCCCTTATGTATCCTTCACAGTGTAGCATAATAACATCCATGCACCTTGCTAATGCACTTACAAAGTCATGAATTAGAATGAGGCTATGGCTTTCTTTCCAGGCAGGAAGGTGAACGGGGGCCCCCAATTTGCATATGACGGCCAGAGAGACAGCGAGATGAATGTAAAGACAGTGAAAGAACAACCTTGATGCGTACGAGCAAGACGGAAAGATAATCAAGGGGAGAAATAAAATGAGTCAGCAAAATGAATCAGGAAAAGAGAGACAACCAGAAAAGTAGATCTAGACAAAACTGAAGAAAAAGAACAGAAAGAAGGTGAAAACTATAGGAGAGAGAAATTGAAAGAAACAAAGCGATAATTGAAAGAAGCATAGGGAGAGCAATTGAAAGAAATGGAGAGATCTAAACTGAAGGACAACAAAAGGCAAATATCAAGTGGGAGAGAGAGAGAGAGGGTGGAGAGGGAGAGGTAGGAAAAGACACATAGGGGGTGTTGCTCAAAATCAACTGCAAATCAACTGGAAATTTGCAAATTGTAACACGCATTTTCATTCGCGCACGGTATGCGCATTTAACAAGACGTGCATGAAACACTGATTTTAATTGGCGCGTTCCGATCAACTGCAACTTGCGATCAATTGCAACTTTAGAGCAACACCCCCATAGACAGACAGAAAAACAGAGACAAAGGCATATTAAAAAAAATACAAACAACAGTTATAGGTAAATAGGTTGCTAGCAGGTTTTAATAAAAAGAAATAACGGGAACGAAAGCTGGGGAGAGAGGAAAAGAAAGAGAGGAAAAATAATGTCCAATAAAGAAACAGAGGATGAAGTTACGACTAAAAATTTGGCAAGATGCAAAGAGCTGATGTGTCAGAATCCTTTAGCATAAACAGGTTGGATAAAATATATGTTTTTGTTGATTGAAACAAGATGCAAACAAGAAACATTATTCCAGAAAATACTTTTGAATCTTTTCTAATAAAAATTCAAGCTTTCACGATTGTTTGACATAAAATATGGATTGGAAAAGGGTGAAGGACGTGAAGTATGGTATTTTGATACCCACCAAGAGAATATTATACACTGAAGAGTAAATGCAAACCCAAGAGCAATATTCTGCTTCAAACAAAAACTACAACTTGGCCCTAACTAATATTGAGAGACATTTAAAAGCCGTACCCCAAAGAAAAAGAAGGCCCCACACACATAAAAACGAAACAAACAAAGATTTAAGATGCAGCTCTGATAACGATGAACTACTTTGAGACTATCAGCAATTTGATACTTGGGTACCTGTTGGCGGTAGCATCATAATGCACAGTCTCTAGGGCATGAATAACTGAGACGAGATCATCATACACTCACAGAAATGGAGATGCTAGAAAACAAACGAGCAAGGGGCTTCGATTTCAAGCTTACTTCAAAATTGCTATCTCGATATTGTGACAAACGCTCTTCACCAAAGTCTCTTTTAACCTATTGACTACTAAATTCTTATGTTTCCATACACTTAATCCAAGGTCAAACTGGTCCCAGTAGACAATGGGGTAATAAACATGTTGACATCTTTTGTTTTCTTTGAAGATGTTTTATTTATTTTGCTTTTCAAAGCCGTAATGACAAAATGACAAGACTTCAATCAAACTGAACTCTCAACACAGAATTTTATGCCAGATTTAACAAAGAGCTGCAACAAACTCCTTTGTTTCAAGGAATACATTCTGGCTTTATCGTTTGAATTTCTTTGTAAGGAAAATGAAATCCATGACACAGAATTCCACTTGTAACTTCCTGATTAAAATATTCCTAGAAACAGTGAATCTATACGCCTCACTCGTATCAGACATCAAGACAAATGATTTTTGTGTGTTCTCATTATTTAAATGAATATTTCATCTAACATGTCTTATCTTTTGTTCATGACATTGTATCCCGCCATTGGAGCGATACTTGAAAAAAATTCTAGTAAGAATTCATGTGCTTTTTTTTGCCAAAGCATGGAAGCAATGATAAACCTTATGATACATTTTGCAACCACAAAATCAAGTCAACTCTCTCCAAATGGAATATGTATCCTTTCTGATATCTGTTTTACCTTCTTTAACCCGCCAAAGTCAAATGAAAAAATATATAATATGCTCTCCTAATTTCACTATTTTGTACGACCTCTCTAATTATATATTTGCATTATAAATCCTTGAACATTCCTGCTCCTACTTTAGTATAACATTTTTCTGAGGGTGATTTGGTTTTGATTTGATAGTAAAGTATGTTGGAAATCAGTCTAATTAAACTCCTTTTCTCTATTCCACTTCTTCTCTTCAATATCATACATCCTCATCACTCTCCTCATCCCTTCAATCTTGAATCTTGTGAAGTCGAGCACTAAAACAGATCACACCCATTTCCCAAAGAGCAAAATGAATTTTGTTTAGGGGCATTAGCACATATGAAGCACACATAAATGCATTTATAGACTAACAAATGATGAGGAGTTATACCCCTCAAGGGGTAAGTGAAGAAACACCATCGAGGGAAGCAGGGCACACACTGCTTTCTCAGAGTGAGGCGATATAACAGTTGTGACCTCACGCACTCTTTGTAAAAGACCCCCGGCCAAAAATATTATCTTATGAATTAATTTACAGATGGCCCGAGATCCTGAAAGTCAGGTGGTTTTTCTAGAGAGCAGAGCAGAAATTAATAAGCCATGACGGTTGACGGCTGTGGAGTGTAGCCGTCGGACAGGCTCCACTTCCGCAGACTCTATGCAAGATATAAAAGGAAGAACAACTCAACGTTTATCAGACATTGCCATTGATGGTCTGCTGAGAATAGGGAAAACAGATTGAAAGTGAATTTCATTCTAATAGAACATAGTCACAATTAACATGTAATATATTTAGCTTTATAGTGTTTACATTTCGTTATAGGGGAAAGAACACACTGAGAAACACTGCATTAGCATCCAAAAGGGCCTTACACAGCATCACAGTAGAGCACAGAGACAAACTCTATTAATCAAAGTAAATACTAATTAAATATGCTAATGTGAAAACAACATAAACATTGGCTGAAAGCTCCCAGCTCTATTCAACACATGCAGAATAATGGCTATCCTCCAGCCTGCATGGAACCACAAGAGATGTAAATTAGCCAATAAGGAAAGCAAATATTAAACCTGAAAATAGCAACAGCTAGCACCTCACATCACATGCATCACCAAGGGGGAATCTAAAGCTTAGAGCAGACATCAAAAACAACAAATAGGCCATCATCTAAAGCATATATACCCACTCATGCACTGTCCTACCTCAAAATAGAACTTTCTAGGTTAATGGTTTAATATTTTTCTCGCCTTGAGAGCAAAAGAAATTGTCTATTTTGCCAAACAAGCACATAGAATTGTGACTTGTGATAACATTTTACATTCTAATTGGGAATTTTACATTGATTTGTTAAGAACTAAGTACTCATTCACACACAATATTGTCATCGCCATGAAAATAGGCAAATGGAAAAAATGCATGTATCTTGAGAACATGACCGAGTCATCTGAATATCAGCAATGATTTGTGCATATTTTTGTGTGAGACCAATTTGACAATATTTTTGAGTTTTTGACAGTGTTTGTATGCATATTTATATACAAATAAATGATCATCATACCAAGTGGAATTTGTTGTGAGAATAGGACAGCAAATTTGTAAAAAATAAAACCACAGCCAAAATATCACCCTATGAAGTAAGATACTTTAAATATGATACTTAAAACTAGAAACAGTATGAAACTTTACTCTCTTGACGTGTATTTTGATAAAAGCAGTACTTTCATATCTTCTGCGGATAACAAATCCTAAAAAATTCATCAAAACCATCTACTGAAAGACATGAAATATTCTTACATTTTCCTTGAAATTATTGCTCTAAGTGAGATTAAATCCTGGATGTTTTACATCAGTGCACTGCTATCTTACTATCGTTTCTTGTAGTTGAGATTTCCTCTTTTTTTTATTCAGTAAGCCGTTTTAGAAATTGAACAATCAGAAGGGGCACATAAGGTTACATAGTATAGCTTTTACAACATCAGAACAATTCTTTCTTTTAGGCATGACCATTTTAAGTGTCCAAAAATAAGGACAAGTTAAAACATGTTTGAACAGTTTCATATCTTCAGTAGACGACTAATACCTAAAATTACGACAGATTTAAAGTACATCCAACATGTTTGAAAATTCTTGAAAATATATCATCTCACAAGCATATACAGGTGGATCTAAGCATTTATACAGAATTGAAAATATATTGAATATTGAATATTGAATATTGAATTGAATTCAGGGAAAATTCAGGGAATATCCTGCAATATTCATGTCTAATATCTAGATAACATTTTTTACATCTTTTTAAAAAATGTGACCAAAAACATTAATCCTGCACCATGAGAATAAATTTCTGAATTGTGCTTGTGCATTATATTGAATATGGCAATAATCTATGACTTGCCATAAACATTTAAGGGAAAGATCTTTTACCATGTGAACAATTCCTGCTGGCAATGAGGACTGTTTAAATGTATTGACACATTGCTACATTACTGGAATTGAATGATGGAATTCAAGATTCCATGGATCATAAGCAAGGGAAAAAGAGTCGTAAATCTTAAATTATCATTGATTTTGGAGTCTAAGACAAGTTTGAGAGCAGTTACAGCAATTATAAGATTATCCCTAACATGGGTACTTCACTGTGCCCTCTAAGAAGCCTGTCGCCCTGAGGAATAAATCTGGAGTTTCCTCCTCCCGACCATTCACATTTCAAGTCAGCAAACTTGCATAGATCCTCTGTTCACAAGTTCAGAAAGTGGGGCGTTTGTTTGTCCTGTAAACATCTGCATAGGCCAGTCAAAATAGCCATTTAGAATTCGATTAGATTTGGTGTTTTCCATCCTGCCTATTCTTGGTTACATTTGAGTCAACTGGCATATAGGCTATGTTTACACTGCAAATGATTCAAGAGATCAATTAGTTATATATCTATAGATGATTTCAAAGAATGAAAAATCAAGTGGTTGTTTCCCTATAATGGTTTTGTAAGACAAGCCAATAGAGCAAAATCAATTGAGGAAGAGATTTGGCAATTTCACCCCTTCGTCCTCCCAATTTCAAAGACTTGAACGACGCTTGATTCACATTGCCATCTCATTTTATCCATATTTCAGCGTCAATTCATACACATCAGCCCCTTGAATATTTTGGTCTGTCAAATACAAAAAGCAAAAAAAAGCAATGCAAAAAAGACTGGAAAGATAAGAGTATTTTTAATAGGTTTCAGTATCTTTTATTCAAAAGCTATGAATGTAAATGCAATAATCCCTATATTAATCTAAATAAAAGAATCTCTCTAAAAATGTGACCAGTCAAATACAAGAAGTAGCTCGGTAGAAATCATCTAAGCTTTCATTTGAATAGATCCTGGCATTGCTACATTGTTTATTCAAGTGAGTCCCCTGAAAATGTGATGGGTTGTTTGAGCTACAATGTATCCTGTTACGAAAAGCTGAACATTATGCCGTTTCCTTTAGAACATCTTTAACTCTCTGGTTGTTACCAGGCTTATTTATGTCTTAATCCATTTTCCTATAATTCACTTCCTCATCATCAGACCCTTATTCAATTCCTGGTTGCCAGTATATCTCCCCCCCCCCCCACCTATATTCTCTTTTGCTTCTCTTTACTTTCCTTTATTACCATTTATGTGGTTTCTTTTCCCTTTTCTTCATGCTATTCCTTTCTTTATCTTCAGCTTATTTATTCAATTTTACTCATTAATGCACACATTCCTTTCATTAAATTTTTCCCCTTTCCATTCATTTTGATGGCATGCTGCAGATGGAAGATGCTATTTTTTTAATTTGTCTTCTTGCAATCAAATCATTTCAGTCACCTATCTCTCTTGGCCCATCCCACTGCTTTCCTCAAATTTTCTCATTACATGGAAGAGGGTAGAGGGAGAAACAGCATACATAAACCTGCATAGAAACTGAGCCTGAGGAGTAGGGATGATGAGAGTGTTACGGGAATCCCATCAGAGTTAGATTTCACATTGATAGGGAAAGCTGGTTTGGCCCAACTAAAGCAGGAAATTGATCAGAACAGCAACTCAAGATTGTTAACAGTGGGTGTCTCCCCACTGGGTTGGATTTTGCTGCATATGCACAGGCATATAAAAAACAGTGTTTTGAGCACCATCAGTGATGTAGGATTCGGCTGTAATCAAACATTGTATAGCTAAGCTTAGTTGATAACATTCATGCGTTTGTTTAATCCCACTGCTGCCACCAGTTTTGTGTAACGGGTATCTTTTAAGTTAGCGTGTCCTATCTCATTTTGTCTATGTTTTCAACTCATGAATAATTATCATTTGCTGTATTGCTTTCTAATATTTACCTTACTATGAATAGGAAACAATGCAATGCACAATCAAATAAATTTACTTTCATTTATAATGTTTAAAGAAAATCATAATAGATAAATCACGCACAAGTGGAAAGCAATCACATCTTTACCAAATATCATCGAAAATAATTATCCACCAACATAAACAACAAGAATTATTACTGCATCATTATTCTTTCCTATCACGTCTCAGGGGCACTCTTTCCTCATACAATTAATGCAATCACAATTGCCGACATACAGTGCTAAATTTAGCCCACCTTTCCGATTTACATTGCCTGTAAATTGGCAATTCCCCTCGCTCTCTAGGTAAATTTCCACTTTCTGTTGCCACTTATTAGCCTTGGAGGGTGAGGTGAATCTCTGCTGGCATTGCCGGCCCAAACACGGCAGGCAACTCATTAGAGCTACCTTGGTTTTTTTTATCTCTTTTCTATCTCTTCGAAACAAGAGGAGGCGAATTGGGACGCGCTAGGACCACAACTGAACGATAAAATGACACCTTTTAGCTATATTTGCAGAGGATGCTGTGACATTGGAGAAAACATGTCATTATTTGGTAATACTACAGGAAAGCTATTGGCATTACATGGGGAAAGGAGCAAAGGGAATTTAGCTTGGAACAAATGTTCAAAAGCTCTGGGGGAGAAAAGTCAAAGAAAGAAAGAAAGAAAGAAAGAAAGAAAGAAAGAAGGTGAATACATTGATTCTATCAGGTCCTGGATGGCGTAAACCCACTTTGGAATAAAAGAGAACGGTTTTCATTGATTACAGGGGATTTTACATCCTATATCATCATATTCATTGGTTTGGGAACCTACAATTAACATCTATCATGAAAATTCATTGTTCATGAATTAATCACAAAGAGGTAACATGATCAACGATTGTGCTTTCATGATTATTCTATGTGCAGATGAAAAGGCTTTTCAACTAGGTATGGATCCTACATTCTGGCATATCAAGCTGTCAATAAATAATTTATGACAAAATAAAAAAAACTTAGCCTGAAATGCTTTGAAATGGCTAGGTTTTTACAAGACAAGAAGGCTATTTCCTAAGCTTAGCTCAGCAGTCTACATTTTCAGTTTTCCTACCCCAATAATTTTCTCCTCGAATCTGGTTATATAGCTTTGAATTTTAACAATTTGTTTTTCTATTTAATTCTGGATATATGAGTAAATTATTATGGTCCCAAATGGATAAATTTCATCTGCATCTTCGTCGCATCAAAATCAGCTGTGGCACTGGGGTTTATGCAGACTGGCCAGAATCACTACATCCACCATTTAATGATTACATGCATGAAGAAAACGCCTACATGTGCACCGAAGCTGGCTGATTCCACATCACAAAGACACTTCTTTTCCTCTTTCCACTCAGACTCAGTCTCAAGGGCAGTGATGGTGAAAACACATTTCCACTTATTGATTGGGGTGTGACTGCCAAACATGTTTTTCATGACTTCTTGATGAGCTCTCTTCTTCTATCTATCTTCGCAATTCATCTCCTCAAACTGCACTAAAGTAATCACATATTCTTTATTTAACCCACTAGCTACTGCAAAAGGAAACATATGATCTGATGGTTTCACTGAGTAATTGGATAATTATACAGGCACGGTACATGCAAGAAAATGTTATAAATCATTCTAAAATCTGCACTTACAAATGAATTAAACAGAGGTTGTACTATCAGTGAAAGACGGAGGCAAATATTAAGGTGTCTTTGACTCATCGCTATTTGCTATCTTATGATTAAATCAAGTGAATAATCAAGTAATTAAAGTAAATTGGTGCCACAGAAATTTAATTAGCCTTCATATTTTATCATCAGAAAATGAATGAAAAAATGTTATTTACCCTAGCTCTGAATTATTTATGATAAACCTATCAAGCATTCAAATAGGGAACATGTGTTCAATTACATTCAGAGTTACTACAAATTCTAAAAATCATACACATAAATACATGTACTAATGTCGCATTCGACAACATGGAGGGAAAACCAAGCAAATACAAAAATGTTCTGCCACAGAAAAGGCTTTACAATCATACCAACATGATCATGCCCCAATTTCTTATTCCCCCTCTAATATTGATTTGATATAAAAGCACGGAGACAGTTATGAAATAAAAAGTCCAATAGCGCAGTTAGATAAATATCAAACAAAAGGCATGAAGCCACCCTGAGGGTCCCCAGAAACAATAAATGCTTTGGCCTGGAATATTTAACCTGGATCACGGGGACTTCTTGAGCTCGCCGGGTAATGAGGGTGGTGCACTATGACCGAACACGGCAGAGGATTCTAGGTGCCATGGAAAATGATGATAGATTGCATTAGTACTCGCTGAGTTTACAACCCATAATAGTCCTGCAATGCGAGATGTTATATTAGTATGCTGCGGAATCGTAATCAAATCTTCTGCAACTGACTGAAGTAATGAAGATTGATTCATCAGAAAATAGAATATGCTTGTATGATATTTTAACCATATTACAATTGATATCTTCCTGAAAAGGAGATGTCTTTTTATCATAAACGTGGAGAATAGATATGGATTTTTGTGACTAAAAATAAAAATAGATGATTCAAATATACAGTATGCAAGTATCAGAAAAACGCAAATTGTGATATTCGTTTTGTTTTATATTCTTGCTTATAACAATTTCTTTCTATATATTTATTCTTTCTATCTACTTTGAATATATTTATTCAATGATTAATGAATACATATTTACAACACTTCATGGTTCATATATTTAAGTCTCTATTCACTTGTTCCTTTATCTGATGCATGTATCTCTCGCTCTATGTCTCTGTGTTGTATCTGTATTTACTTCCATCTTTGCATATGCTTTCCTATTGTAATTCTATGTCTACCCTCTTTTAATCCCCAAACATTCCCAGCATCAATGTTATGGAGTCGAAGAAACCAATCTGGGGGGTAACGTCATAAAATGAACGCTTTTAATCCTGACGGTAGACATGTTTAAGTCCCGGGCTGGGATTCGACCAAATTGATTACTCCATGCCGACTTCCCGAGTCAAGAGAAAAGAAGGGAGAAAAACTCCAATTAGAGTACATCTCAAAGACGAACGCCCTAAAGGATATACTGGCTTTATTGCATCACAGAATTTGACTTTCCAGGGCACACAGAGAAAGGAATTGAGCAATCATAACCAATAACTGTGAAGCAATGATATTTCCACTGGCCTGGAAGGTGCTTATGATAATAAGCATGGCTAGTGAGAAATCACATCAGATGTTGAAAATGAAACAACGGAAGATCATCCAAACATATGACACCAAAAGCATACTGAATATTATATTCTGAATATTATGTATATGAATATTATATCGTATGAATATTATATTGTTCATACATACAAATGTGCCTCATATTTTTAATGAATTTTTATTTATATCTAAGTTGTAGGTTAAATAATTGCGATTGAGTATGCATTACATGCAAATATAATGATACATCAATAGATGGAACAATCATCGTGCATTCCAATAAATGCAACTTCGTTTTGAGAATAGGCACAAGAAAGTTTGTTTGGTTGCCTTCAACAAAGTGATTCTACGAATATGGCAAGATCTGAGTTTCTTTACTTTTGACACAAATTAAAAAGTCATACATAGTAATATCATACAAAAACAAATGAAATACTACCTGAAAAGTCACTAAGTGGTGTCCTTTGGATTTTTAATCCCTCCGGACATTTTTTTAACCTGTTTTAAATATGAAATGAATTTTAAAAACTAAAAAAAATATACTTAAATAATCTTTATTCGGCCAAAGTAGCCTATCTTTCTTTTAATGGCTTTGGAAGTCAAAAATACAATTTTCGTGGGGGGGGGGGGGGGAATAGCAATAAAGGTATGATATGTTCCATGCATTATTATTTTTAAAAAATCTCAAGGTAAATGTATACCAAACTAAGTAGCAAATATCCATGCATTTTTCATGTCAGCTTCTACGTTGCAAAAAAGAAACATAAAAATGGCATGATTCTACCCATGGATATACCCACATGATATCAAACCACATTAAATGAATTCCTATCAAATCACTGCAGGGGATCAGCACTTTTGAACTCTATCATGAAAACATGGAGCACTCTATTCATGTCCAGAAGTGGCGAATGCAAAAAAAAAATGAGCAGGGAATTCAGAGGATTCATTATGGAAGAAAAACAAGAGCAATGATTCCAATCAAAGCAAGGCTCTTCTCAAAGTAACTGGGAGAAGCAGGGTTAAAGCTTCACCATCATACGGCAGGCCATCGAGGGCAGGTCACTATGATGGAGAGTAAATGGGACTCCCATGGCGGACTAATTGCACACAAGGAGGAAATGCCTCCAGCATCTATTTCGCCTCCATCGTCCATTTATGAATTGTGGCATAGCCTCTCCAGCAAAGCTCTCGTACCTTTTGGAGTGTTAGCCGACAAATCAACACCCATACAGAATTCACTTCAACATTGTTATTCAAGGCTGCAAACTCCTCTGTTGTTCTCTTCTTCTGTGAATGTGCTAGAATTATATATAAATCCCTCATGTCATTTGGTGTACGGGGGCCGTATTAATGCATTACTATTTAATTATTTAAAAAATAATGATACATTTGCTAATAAATTTAGAAAAAGGTGAAAATTTTTTCTTTAGTCCTTATACTGTTAACTCAATCTATTTGTGTCAATCAAATGCTTTGATGCAGAAAATACCGCATGGGACCACAACATCTAGTGACAGACACAACAGAATTCATGTTTTTTCTGATCTCTCTTAGGTCATCAAAATGTACATTTTCCTCCTGAACAATTTGAAAAACATTGTCGATGTGACATTTTAAGTGTTCATTAATTATATTCCCTTATGTGACCATTATATTTTCTGTTGATTATTAGAATGACTTACAGATTTCTATCATTTATGAATGATAAATTGCATCCATGTAACTATTATTCTAAGAATGCAATATATCATTTTACTGCACATTATCCCATTATGTTTTGTACTCTTATACAAATATATGTAAACTATACCCCTTAGTCTCTTCACACACATTCTTGGCTTCATCAGTTTACAAACGTGAAACACAACTCAATCAAATGAATAGTTCCTATCTGGCATATACACCCATCTCTTTTCCTTTTCCAAAGGATCAAAGCATCTCCTGTTACCATGGCAATAACATGCAATTTGCCCGTTTTATTTCTTAATCCATCTCCCACGCCTCCTCGGTTCAAACTTATGATGTTAACATCTCCGAACTCCAACTCCCAAGGAGAAAGACACAATCAGTAAGTGGCTTGATAGCGTTATTAAACAGATATTTCACTCTCAGACGAGATGGCGTGGCATGGCGTTGTCAGGTGAGAGTAGAAGAAGAGCGTACACTTCCTATGTTCAACAGACAGTCCATTCTCCAGACGGAGGACGGTATTTACCAAGGAATCAGTCAATGTTCCCTCTCCTGGAATGTTTATTGAATTCCTCAAGTGTCCAGCACAAAAAGCTGGAAAAGGGGTCTGATTTAACACTTGTGACAGAAAAAACTATGAACTATTTTGAATAGTTTATAGTCGAGAGCTGTACAGTTTTGATATTCACCATTTCATATTCCTATAAAGCTTTAGTTTATGGTTTTCAAAATTTTGATAAACCACCACTACATATGGTTTCAGTGGTTGGTTTTCGTAGGTTTACAGAAGCATGGACTTGTTTTTATGTTCAATAGATAGTTCTAATCATATTTCTTTCAAGAAATTTTAAGAAAAATATGAATCAACATGAAACTAATCAGCGATGTGAATGAAATAATGACTTAAAATCATGATATATAATGATAAATTCAAATTTCTGACAAGCATTTCATGAAGATAGTAAAATGTTTCATGGTTCAGAAACATTATAGCCTCTAGCATCAGACTTCTCCCCTACGCACTACCGTACCCGAACTATTTTTCTTCCCAAGCACCCTCTGTCCACCTTTTATTGTCTTTTCAGAATACAAGGGGACCTCATTTCAAACAATTCATTCCTATGCAAATTCATCTCCTAATATAGCACACTATTGAATAAGTTCAGCCCATCGAGTTACATCATAATTAACACTCCATCGCCCCCGGCCATCATTTCAATTCTCTTCCCAACTCCCCTTCTTTCCTTCTCTATTCCATTTCCGGCCCTTCACAAAGCGTCTACAAATCTTGCATAGGCAAACCGCACATACATCATTGGATAATAGTGAGTTGGGATGAATGCATCTTGCCGATAAAAGATTTCATTTTAAAATTCCACTTTCAAAATAAAGAAGTGAATTTATCTTATTCCCATGTAGATATGCACACTGGTTTTTACTCAGAATGCATGCATCATTATTATTATTATTTTCATTATCATTTATCATCATTAAGGAAATCTAAAATATTTGAAATTACTATTTTGCACTGGGACAAGAACAAAATACACAAAATTTCCATCCTCAACATCATTCCTCGCTAAGAAGTCCAGTTGAGTTGCAAATGGCGTCCTAACGACTTCCTAACTACTTTAAAATCTCCCCATCCACTCGGTCGAACTGCTTTCATCATTATGTATACACAAGCTATCAGCCCACCATCAAAGTGCCCAAGCTGAAGTGATGATCAGAGCTAACCAAACCAATGTCCCTTCAGGAGGCTCCATGATTACTCCCAGTGGCTGGTTACCATGGTAACCCATCTTAAAATGAAGAGGAGTATCCTCAAGAATGTGGTCCTTCTTAAGAGGATTATGCTTTTGAACTTAAACTTATCCCCATCTTGGCTTTTATATTGCACTTAATAAAACAACATTCTCTTTTTTCTCCATCCCTCTTGAACAGACTTCACCCCACTCTCTTCACCTATTTCTCTCTGTCTTGCTTTATCTCTCTCTCACTCTGTCTCAGTCTTAGTCTCTCCCTCCCTATCTCTCTATCTGCCATAATTTTTGTTACTGCTTGTTTCTTATTTTTCTGCTTTTATATCTGTCATGTTCACGAAATAATCTTGTACTTTCCATCCACTCGACATTTGGATTTCTGATCACGCTATGTTAAGTCTTTAGTATCTAACCCTATTTACCATTGATTTCTAATTACCATGATGCGCATTACATGTATGCTTCCAATGTACATGTAACATTTATAGCTACCATAATTGTTCTGTAAATGTAAAACTTACAATGTTATTAGCAATATCCATTTACATATGGGTGAAGAGCAGCATCTACAGATAAAATCCTTGCAAGAAGACAAGCAGAAGACACGTATACTAAACTTCAAATAGAAACATACTATAGTCTGATTATTGACTAGTTTGAACTCAGGAAAAGTAAAGAATATAATAAAATAGTGAATGTGAAATGGATAGTGTACATACGTCAAACAAGCCGTCAAAGCACAATATAACACAGGAAGGTCTGCGTCAACACTATTTAATTTCCTGATGCTTCGCTGAAATGACTTTTCCCCTCTGCAGTGCCAATGATATTGGGATTAGGGTTGTCTTCGACCACTCATCTAAGATTAAAAGCACCGCTGTTCTCCTTCTGCCTCCGCTTTCTTCTTCTAACCATCCTCCTGTAGATCGTATCAGTCAGTCTAGTTTTTCTTGAATGTCTGTTTTTAATCAATAAGATATATCCTTTCTACCCTTCCTTCTTTATTTCTTCTTCTTCTTGATCCTTCTTAATTTCTAATTGTTTTGTCTCTACCTTCTCCTTCCCTACCCCACTAATTGTTCTTTTCTCTTTTTCTTTTGCCTTTCAAAATTGTTTGTTATAGATAAGAAAAAAATCGGGGGTAAAAAGCTATATCCAATGTACCATATGAATAAGTATTTGGGCACATGTGATCAAAGTATTCAAGAAAAGAGAAATATGTATAAAGATAAATATTTAAATGATTAGCATCTTTGTGAGAGAAAAAAAGAAAATGCACACATTAATGGATAATAACAAGAACACTTGTACAAACTAATTTCACAAATTTCACAATGACATAAACATAATCAAAATAGAAATCTAGAGCAAAAGAATGAACATGACAGTCAAATGGGAACAAGCATGTAAAGACATGCACACAAACACACACACAAATCAATATCCTACAAAATTAAAAAAAACAAAAGAACAATATTCTCCATCACTCTTTCTTTCTCTCTGTGTTGTTCCTCCTCCTCCTTCCTTATCTTCTTCTTCTTCTTCTTCCATTTATTTGGCTACATATTTATGGAAATGTAAGCAAATTACAAGCCTGCACCCTCTAAAACAACCAACTCAATTTGATTTTGCTTCAATTGTTTTCTCTAGAACTTTACCTATCACAAATCTATGACCCATATTTTGAAAAAGAAAAAAAAGGGGCTTTCCCAGTTCAGTTTATGCATAATAAATAAGTCCTAACTAATGGTTTGTTCATTTTACGGAAAAGTTGTCAAAATGTCATTGAACAAAATATAGAACAAATTCTAAGCACATTCAATCCCTCAAAAATAGTTTGTGTGACATAGTAAATTTGATGGATTTTCTCTGCAACATTATCTGTACGATTTCTTTCTAAATCTAAATACATGTACATTTTAAACTCCACAGGAAATGATGGCGTAAGTAAGAAATAAATCCTGAGGAATGATAGATGTGCTTTCCCTCATCAAATCTTTCAATTGTTAACGAAATAAAAAATTATATACAAAAAAGAGTAAAAAGCAAGGGCCGATATTGTAGATTACAAGAAAAACAACATTGATTGGGAAACATTAAAAAATAACAAGTTCATCCATGGAATATAATAGAAGATAACAAATCATAGCAGAAAATTAATTTGACAAATATCCATTTTCTGAATAAAGTACTTTTAAATCCACAAACATAACCAATGTTATTAGAAATGATACTTAATAGCAAAAAATAAAAGGTGTAACATGCACATATCAATGAGAATATGCCTTGTCAAGAAGTGCAAACATTTTTATACAGAAAGGGATTTCGGAAGGTAATGAGGTAAGAAAGACTAAGGGAGTTGCAAACCCTTGGTAAAAGTGCAGTCATACACACCAACAGGTTTATCCACTAAACACAAGGAATGTTAGATTATTGGTCAATGTGTGGTTGCTTTGAGGGGGTGTTGCTAGAAAGTTGCAATTTATCGCAAATCAACTGCAAATCAGCTGCAAATTGAAATACCCATTTTCATTTGCACTGTCTGTGTACCTTAATGAAATGTGCATGAAACAATGATTTTTATTGGTGCTCTCTGATCAACTGCAACTTTGGATCAATTTCAACTTTCTAGCAACATCCCCATAGGCTGGTATCATCTCATGTGTTGTAATTAGAGCAACATCTGCACAACTTAACACCTAAAGATGATTCTTCACTTGAACATGGTGGTTAGCCTCATCCTGCTTCACAACATCCTCTTTCTAGTTGACCAATTCCATTACCTAATTTTCATTAATTTGCATGCATTCACAATTTTGATTCTCTATTATTAAAAAATCATATTAGAATTACTTGCTTTGTCAAGACACTTTTATACTCATTTTTCTCATTCATTTATATATTTGTTTTTTTAGAAATAGAATAGAATTCAAGTATTTATAAAAGGTTATATATCTTAGTACACTAAGCTGCTAGACACTATGCCCTGAATAGTTTTCAAACAAGATTTTATACTAAAAGTTTAAGACTAATATATTAAACCCTACCCAGGTTTCCCACTACTCAAGGAGAACAAAGTTCACTGATTTTTCCCTGCTAAATTTCGAAACTTTCAAAATAATCAAAAAAACCTAAATCACTCATTTCAACCTAATATATCACGTCCCCTTGACTTTCTCTGATTTGAGGAACTTTTAAAATCCAATCCTTAATATTCCTTGACTGGAAAACGTGTACCACATTTCCAGAATTTCCAAATATTCCAATAAGAATGGGCATCTGCCACCAACATCCCCCTCCTTCTAAACAAATTTAGTTTGACTTGTAAACTAGGTGCATCCCTAAATAAGCATAGTTGCGAACCCCGCGCCGGAGGACTTAATGAACCTTGAAGCGGGCCAGAGCTGCCACTGTGTTCAAATGATGAAGCACCCATAGAGAGCAGTCAAAGGATGCATCCACAAGCTCCATTGATTCACATGCTTCATTACATCACTTCACTCTCATCACAAACTAACATACATGCATTATGAATTCACTTCTCAATAGGTTAGCAACAGTTTGAATATCATTTCTCACATCTACAAGAAACAGTCTACTGATTTCCAGGGCAGGGCTGTCAAATTATAGAGGTAGAATTCAATTTTCTTTTGTGCGATCAATTATCAAATGGCACTTCCATTCGAGAACAGCTTGAATAATAGCAAAGAAACTAGAATTCATATACACAAAAAGACGTCATTGGTTTGAGGATTGTCACAAGCAAAACAAAATCACTTATTTGGAATCTCATTTTATTTTGGATGCTTAAAAGAAGGGAAGATTACATCCACATCAAAATATATGGTGTAGGGAATTAATCGCACTATGACAGTAATCACAATCACCTTTTAGCTGCAACAAAAACACCCACTTCATCTATCATCATCAACTTAATGTTATCTTTACTATCATCATTTCTTCTTCTTCTTCTTCTTTTTTTCTTCATTTTCTTCATCTTCTTCATCATCACAATCACAAGCACAATCATCGTCAACAATACCATTATCAACAATACCATTATCATCATTGTTATCATCATCACCACCATCAACATCATGATCATTGTCATGATGATCATCACCAAAATTATCATCATCATTATCACCATCATCATCATCATCATCATCATCATCATCATCATCATCATCATCATCATCACCACCACCACCACCACCACCATGATCATCATCATCATCATCACCGTCATCATCATTATCACCATCACCATCACCATCATCACCATCATCATTATCATCATCATCATCATCATCTACATTCTAAAGCAAATAAAATATTGAAAATGGATTAGTGTGTTCACATCTACTACAGATACTAAATAGTTGACAAACATTACACAGACAAGTGAGAACAAACACCGAAGTGGGCCTAAGCAAACATTCTGTCTTACATGTCTTATACTTAATAAAAATAACATGACAAAAAGAATCATTATTTAGCAGGGACTACCAGGAATAAATACAAAATATTGATCCTTATAAAGTTTTCTAGCCTATCGCCGCAAACACCAACATCATCACCATCTTCATCATAATCATCGCCACCACTATCATCATCATCATCATAATCACCATAACCACTATCACCATCTATAACATTCAAAAGCAAAGTAAAGTTTTCATTTGGCGGGAAAAAAGATGCTCATATCAACAAGAGATATTACTAGAGTTCTATAAAACTTTTCACAGACAAGTGAGAACAATGGCCAAAACTATCATAATAGTTTTAAACTATAACACTATTGTGCATCTGAAGAAGTGGAAGCCTTGCTACATTACTTCTATCCAATCCATAAACCAAAGTAAGCCACAATTACACAGGCATCACCAACATGGAACAGCTATGCCCCCAAACAGAACATTTGGATCCTCTTCTAGTTTTTATAGTTCAAAAGCAGACCAAAATCTTATTTTCAAATACCAGCAGAATACACATAAAATGGAGAAGGGAGAAGCATTCAATGTGAATACCAATCACACAGATTTCAAATTTGAAATCATAGCATCAGACCAGTAAAAGAGAGTGATGAACATGAGAGAAAAAGCACTTCACAAACATCACAGACATCACAATACTATGAATACAAACAAGCTTCAAATTGCAAACAGCATGCCACATACCTAGACTCCCAGAGCTGTATCGCTGTGATGCCACCCGGATGCAGTAGGCTGGCACCATCCCCTCCAAGGCTGTCACATTGTCTTGGGCTAGAGTCCTGATCAGGTACCAGTCTCGGTTCTCGTACGGTTGGTCCAGAATCTCTACGGTCTGGCCGCGAGTGACAGAGAGCTCCCGACTAGATGACGCTTCAAAGTCTTCCGCGACCACACCGCATTCTGTACTCATTCTCGTCGAGTCCTGGAGTGAAACAAAATGAAAAAGATCAAAATATCCCATTAAATTTCATTCATTCTAGTATATTACCAATATAGAGATGTAAATTTTGATGCTACTTTGAAAGAAGCCACAGTCATGAAAAGAATTGTAATAATGTATGCAGAAAAATAAAGTACAGCAACATAACCACACATGACCAATTTCATAGTTTCATTGAAATATATCCTGGCTAATGTTTCAAGAAGAAAAATGAAAATGTGATCAAACATGTTATATGAACAAACTTCAAATGGATTTATATGAACAAAATATACAACCCCATCAGATGTTGCATTGAGGTATGTGAAAAGAAGAAATATTAATGTGACTTGGGAACTTCTTCCAATTGGTTCTATCACATGGATATAACATTCCAATACTAGGATAATTCTATCTAAAACCAAGTATTACAAGGTATCATACAATCTTCTAACCATGTACACCTGATTCCTGATTCATTGAACTCAATGTCTGTTTCAAGTTAAAGCTTTCAATGTGAGTTGCTGTAAGCTTGCATTCAATTTAATCAAAGTAATTCAACAATAAGGAGCTTTATGAAACACCACTCGAAATTCACTTCAATTAAGAAGTACAAACATGCCTCACTCAAATTCAACAGCCCCAAAGTTTGGCGGCGAGTCATTGAGAAGAAAAAAGGCATAATTGAGAAATGCTACTATGATTAATTTCCCTTTAGACCCTTCATAACAAGAGAGTCCCTTCTGGCTACTCCTGTGAATAAGTGCATTGATTGTGTGTCTTAAAAGGTAAAATTTGTTTTGCATACATGTATATAGTAACTGAATATCTGTAAAATTTACCATTGCCAAAATGGTATTGTCCTATCTTTTATATTTGTTACACTGTTTTTAATATCTAAATAAGGCAATAAAAAACAAAGTCAATAGGGTGGAAATTTGATGAAAAAAAAAATCAAATTTACACAAAGATATAGTGATTGTTTTAAATATCATATTGCTATGAAAGAACACTAGAAATTAATACTGCTCACAATTTGTACTTCAATTTCACTTACATCACTCAATAAAAACACTTTGTCTTGAAAATGGGTCCAAAATAGGCAAATACCATTTTATGTCATTACTTGCATCAAAGCTGCATGGAATTCAATTCTAGATAAACGATAAACGTTCAATATCCTTTGCAGTCAAAACCCAGAGTGCTATCTAACGCTGATGTGAGTGCACTATTAATGCCATATTTATAACATTTTGCTATTCATCATTCAATAGGAAAGTGAATTTAACCAGATTTGATTTTCTTTGGATTCCTCTGCAATTCAATTGAAACAGCTAAAACAATCAAACAGTTTTTTTCTTCAAAATATCAACCAAAAGGTCTAACATCACATTTTCTTAACAATATATATATAGATATACATGTATCCGCTCAAATTATTAGCTTGTGGATAAGCTACACCAAATGATTCATATGCTAATAACGTCATGTTACAAACTTTTGGAATCTTTCCAGCTGTCTTGGATTAGAGATAAAAGCTCAAAGCCCTATTGCTATCTAATGCTGATGTGAATGTATCAATTGCCAACTCTAGAATTGAATTAATTCAATCATGAATATCAATAGGGCATTAATGAATTCAAGACCATTGCAGGCAAGACCCTGGATGCTCTATCTATTGGCCTTCATGTTTTCCTCAATGGAATTGGGGATTTTTTTATGACCCCCCTCCCCCCCCCCCCCCCCC
>BQKZ01000294.1:138010-174775 GCA_036244855.1 Temnopleurus reevesii
GTTGAGCTGTTCCTCCCTCTCCCATCCTCTTTTTCTCTATTTCTCTCCCTCTCTCCCTTCATCCCTCCCCCTCCCTTTTCCCCCTCCCTCTCCCCCTTCTTTCTCTCTCTACCTCTCCCTCCCTCTCCCATCCTCTATCTCTCTATTTCTCTCCCTCTCTCCCCCCATCTTTCCTCCTTCCTCGCACAACCTCTGCCCCCCCCCCTTTCTCGCTCCTTCTTTCTCTCATTTTCTCTCATGCCTATCATCATTTGGGTTGCTGCATGTATGTTTGGCACCCTTCGCATCCGGCTTTGCTGAAACAAGAGCTCATCCATCCTCCAGTGCCCTGCGTAGAATCGTGGCATGTGACGCAAGCGCGAGCACGATGGTCGTCAACGATACACGCACTTGATCACGTCAGAAGGACAGTGAGGAGTGCACGCCATCTTGCCTCCCTCAAATGCTAGGCTATTATACAGACCTTTTTTCATGCGTGTCAGGATAAAATTCAGGCTGTGTTTAGGGTACATGAACAATAATGTTCTTCCTCAAAATAAGATCCCACTGCGATCATTGTTCTCTGTCAGCTGTATATTTGTTTTCTTGCCTGAAATGTCAGGCTATGAAGTGTTGGCCTCCTCCTCCTTCTTCTGGGATCATATCGTTTTCTGTTTAGTTTAAAAGGAACTTTATTTTTTCCTTTCTTCTATCTCATCTTTCTCTGTTTTGATTATACTTCTTCTTTCTTTGCTCTTTTTCAAAAATATTTCTCCTCTTTCTTTTTGTCTTCTTTTAGCTTTTATTCATGTCTATTGCTTCATAGAAATGGTGATTAAAGCAAAGACCCTGTAAAGTTTTAAAACTTTCTTACTTCTCTGAAATGGTAACTATATTCCAGACCCTGTTCACATGAATTGTCTTGCTATTTTTAATTCTAACTATCACATATAGCTTGAAAAATCTCAACACACGTTGCGCTTCCATTATTTTGCCTCTGAATTTTGGAATATTGAATTCCCGTATGTACAACATCACAATTTTCCTAGCTAGAATTTTGAATTCATCTGATTTTAGGTGGTTTGGGATGTTAAATGGAGCTTTAAGGTCTTTCAAAATAATAACAATAATAGATGCAATTCATATAGCGCATGTATCCACTCTGCGAAGTGCTCAAGGGGCTTTGCATGATTATCACCCTGGCTTTAGACCGGCGTACACCAGCGCACATTTCAAGGAATAAATATTCCTGCCAGATACCCATTTACCTAACCTGGGTTTAGTGCAGCACAATGTGAATGAATTTCTTGCTGAAAGAAATTTACATAATGGGTGGGATTTTAACCTATGGACCTCTGGTTGAAAGGCGAGGGTCAGAACCGCTACACCACAGCGCCTCCACTTTTATTTCGGAAACAGTCATTTGCTCAAAATTATCATTACGTCCATCCATATATTGCACATTAAAGGAGTTTTGTGTTGACGTTTGTACGAGAAGTGGAGATCGGAAAAAGATGTTTCAAACATGAAGTGCATGATATCAGCTGTACATGATCAAGTGATGAATTATCATGAGCAACCTGTTGAATGTCCGTTGTCTGAAACTGTAGACTATAATCAATATATGGTGATTGAGACTATGTAATTATAGGCCTTTCTTCAGACCCATAATGGATGAATATTGTCTTCCTTCTCAGAAATAACATCTACCTCAAAGATGCTCCTATTTACTATTACAAATTTGCATCAATCTGAACAGTTTAAGACACTTCAGGAAAATTGAAAAATATTTCAACCTCTTTTTTATTTTCAAATGTGTCACTAAGAATAGAAATTCGGGAATGATTCTTGACACTAGTAAATGTGCAAAAATCAAAATTGTATTGCTCTGCACATCGACGTCCCTCGTGGACATTTTATTTATATACAATTGATGCATCATCATGAGTCTAGTCTAGATCCCTAGGGTTTCAACCAACCAAGAGATCATATCATGTTACGCAAAGCTACATGCAACACCTCATTGGGGGTGTCACAGTTCATGTAAATTGTGATCGCGGGGTGCCGACGAGCTCCAGGATACGTTCAGTAAAGCCGGCGCTGCACTAGCCAGAGTTTCCTTGATCTTGACATTTTAGCCCGATCAGTCCTCTTCTCGATTTAGCTTGAGATTCGGTAATCCGAGCTGCACTATCACACCAAAGAAAATTCTTGGGGGAAAAAAAAGATCTCGAGATGAAAACTGTCCTCCATGATTTAGCTTGAGATTCATAATCCCTGTCTTCATTATATCACTATCAGTCAATTAAAACAAGAATGACCACGGGAAAACCAACACGAAGGGCTGGTGTGACCTAAGTATTGCAAATTAACCCAAGCACTGTCTTTACTGTGGAAAATGCTAGCAAAGTAGTGAGCTATTTCTCAAATTAGTTCACTATTTTGGAAATTAGCCCATGATATCTTGGGCTTGTTAAGCTTGAGATATCTCAGTGAATAAGCTCACTATTTGCGTCTGCACTGCAAAATAGCTCGAGCTAGTTCTGATCGGGCTATTTACCCGGATCAGAACTACATGTAGCGAGCTAATTCAAAAACTCGCTACAGTGCAGATGCAGCTTATGATTTCATCCCGCTGACATCGGATGGATGTGCAGTCAGATTAGGTTCAGAGCACCAAACCAAAATCAGCACCCGCCCTGATGAGGGGTGGCAACGAGCTCACAAATATGTTCAGCAAGATTTCATCCCGCTGACATGGGAAGGATATGCAGTCAGATTGCGTTCAGGGCACCATCCCAAGATCAACACCTGCCCTGATGAAATATATAAATCTTGACTCATTGATAATATCCAGAATCTAAATAAGAGGATCTAGTATGTTTAGAAGACATGAGGTGAGACATGAGAGGAATGGTGAACTAAAATAAACCACAGAATTGGGATGTAGTCTGACCTATTGTCCTATTTTTCTGTCTTCTTTTCTCATAAGATCTTTGTTCATAAAAAGAAGGAAATCACTTGAATATGTCAACATAATTGTCTCTGCATCATCTGCATTATTAGTTCATTCTATACACAATTTTTTTTCCAATTAATAAAATCACTCAGCATTAGAATTAAATTTCTTGACACAAAGAAAATATTAGTTTTGCTTTGAATTCAATTTCATCACTCTAGCTCTAATAATCTTCCTCGGTTGCTTGTAAATTTCTGAGATATCCCAGAAATGTTAGGTACGTTTCTTTGGATGAAAAAAAAATTACCAATGAGTTTTCTACCTCGGGTCTCACTTGATATGTCACTAAAGGATGTCTAGAGCATATATTAAAAGGAAACTATAACTACATAAAACTAAGTAAACTAAGCATACCTAAATGTAAGAGACTTATATAAATTTCAAAGATTTAAACATATTAGTAAGTTTTTATGTTCAGGTTTTGAAAGATCATCGTACACTAGTGTGTATTTCAGCAAAATTTGTGAAAATAAAACCCCCGCAAAAATATGAGCTTGTATAGTATACAAGACAAATACATGACAAGCATTACTTGCAAGAAGATTACAGAAACAGCAAGTGAATTGACTGGCAGCTCGTTTTATAATATATAAATCTTCAATGCAGAAACCACCCACATGATGATTTCATGCATAAATATAATCTTCTTTTGCCTTCTTCTAACGAGGATTCAGAATAGGTCACACAGTCAATAACCATCATTTCTTACAATGCATGTACATGCCATTGCAAACAGTGTCAATTTGGAAGGGTCTTCAGCCGTTTAGGGACAATGATACCAAGTCTCGACCATGTACTAGTATTTGGTAAATGCAACAAGTGCATTATCTCAGGCTGCCATATTGTTCATGTCCTACATATGGTCTTTTATGCATAAATGCAATGTTTGATGGATCAATCGTATTTGGACAAACGTGTAGGACTATATAGTTTGAAGAAAATAATACCTTGAAAAATGAGGATATATTCTTTTGTAATTTTAATGTATATTTGAATTATATCATTAAAAAATAACAATAATAAATCTTATTTCACACCACAGTCAATGATAAAAAAGGGGGAAACAAACAAAATAACATTCCTTCATCTAAAAATGGTCATGGAGGGTTTTTTTTTAATTAAAACAATTAAATAACTTGGGAGTCAGGTTCCTACGTTCAATGTCTTATATTATCAAGAAAATAATAATTTCTATTTTGTATGTGTATTTTGTTGAATAAAAACATTTTTTTTTAATTACTTTGTCACAGGACAAAGGTAAAGAATACTCTAGAGCATTAACATTTTTGATTACATGCATAGCAGCTATTTCCTCCGTTGCTCTGCCTTGTTTTCACACAAAGTGCATTTAATGCATGCTAAGCGTTTGTCTGCAAGGACGAATAAAGGGAATAGTAACGTGTTTGGTTATCAAATGGTCAAGCCAGCTCAGCAGTTTTTGCTTTCATAGGCGAATCCCACTACAGGCTCAGCTTACATGATAGACGTGTGCAGAATGAAATTAGTCTGACGGCGCTGCAGTAGACAAACACTAAAGGACGAAGAACCCCAAATTGATTTATGAGAGAGGGGCATTTTGATTTTTAACAGCAAACAACATTCATAACAAGTTAATAGGACTGATATGAAGTAAACCAACTTCAATAACACAATAATATGATAGATAATTGTCAAATCTGAGACACATAAATAAATAATCATGAACTAAATTTTTGCGTTCGTAAATGTATGTATTGTGTAGATGCAAAATAAATGGGACAATGTCAATACACACTGAAATTTAAGTCTGGTCAAATACAAAAAGGACCTATTTCTGTACTTCTACAAATTATTAATAGAAAACATACTTAATAATAATAATAATAATAATACTAATATAGCGCAGAAACTATATTAATATATTCTACTGCGCTGAAAAGACGCTTATTTAAGTAAAGACATGAGTGGTAATTAAAGTAGACTTATTATAATGACATGTCAAAAAGATATGTTTTAAGCTTTGATTTGAATGCGTTTAGTGAGGATGAATATCGAATATCAATAGGTAGTTTATTCCAGAGTTTGGGCGCTGCACATGCAAATGTTCTATCTCCTAGAGTGACTTTTGTTTTACGAGTTGTTGTCTGTAACAATAGGGTGTCTTGTGAGCTGCAAAGACTGACTAAAAAAGCAACAGCAGTCTCACAATGTCTGTAATATTTGAAACCCTCATGAAACACACTAAAATAGCAATCTGTCAATAAGCTGGAAATTATGATGGAGTACTTAAAGAGAAACAGGTTGATTCGAGGAAGAAAGATGTGACAAAATAAGATGATTGATGTAAGTGGATGGAGAAAAGGGGAAAGGTGTAAGAATTGCCGCAGGAGATTTGGCTGGTACATGTACAAGGTGCTACAAAATATGGATGAACAACTGCTAAATGTGAATGAATGACCATGTAAGGATACTTGGATGTAGAAATATTAAAATGTGTAGGAATGAGCACAGCCGATTTATTTCATTTAATTTTTGAATGATACAATGGGTCTGAACGCTCTATTAAAAAAATAGAGTAAAATAAAGGAAAACATGTACATGTAAGATTTGCTACAGGAAATTTGGCTTGTACATGGTGTTAAAAATACAAGGATAACACACTAAGTTTTTAGGAGTGCACACAACAGATTTATAATTCTTTGGACCCCTTTTTTTGTTTATTGTCTGTGGCTCATCATTAAACATTAATTGCATTCTCCTGCCAATTATCACAGTCCAAGTACTTCTCACTACCATCAATTCCTTTAAAAAAAAATCTGTAACAAAATTATATGACTGAAATCAAAACGGTCAAAATGATAGTATCAATTCAGTACAAGAGTACTCAAGGGCAGCTCCTACCACTTGTGCTATTTTACATTTTCCACAGATTTTTTTTTCTTCTGCTTGTTGAGCTTTCGAGCACTGTGACCAGGCGGAAAAGGGAATTTGACCAAGTAAACAGCTTCCATTCCAACATTCACAATAGCTAGATACACACAAAACAAAAATGTTGAACATGTGCCGCACCTGTTAACTAAATACACATGAAAAATACACTTCTTTTTTATGTGGAAGCTAGTGAGTTTTTATGTCCAATTCCTTTGTCCCTTCTGCTCAAAGTGAGCATTACATAAATGACCTGCACAAAATGTCAAGAAGCACTTTACTTCTCAATGAAAGAGTAGGAGTATTGACTCAAAATGTCAAATAATTTTACTGAATGTCATCAAAATGTCGGTGCACTAAAAGCAGAGTACCTGCCGTCATGGGTGTACATTGAACATCTTATATTTGCTTTATTTGGTTCATTCCATGAAATAAAAAATGAGAAATAAATTAGAAGGAATGGAATATAAAAACATAGCATGATTTCTAAATGACAAAAAAAAAATCTTGCAGTTACACAAGCATTCCTGCATGTAACTCATTTATAAATAATTTCTATAGGCAGGAAAGTTTTTATTGACGATGTGACTCACCCAGATTATCTTTCTATATTAAAATTCACAAATAGATCATTTAGAACGAATTTGAGAAAGAATTCATCTTTCGCAACGTCTCGGAAATGGCTTAAATACAAAGAAAATACGAACCCCCCAAAAACAAATCTTCATTGAGTTATCTATAGGAGCACTGCCATTCTTTTTTTTCCTTCTTTTATGTTGTTGAAATTTTAATGTGGGGCACTAGAAAAGAAAATCTTTCTCATCTTGGTTACACAGAACAGAGGAAAATTGTCAAGAATACTTAAAGGAGGACTTCGGACCAAGAATTTCTTGCTCTGATTCAAAGCGCAAAAATCAGACAAACAGATGAAAAAAAGTTTGAGCGAAAACGGACAACAAATAAAAAAGTTATGAATATTTTTAAAATATCTTAATATTTTCAAAATAGTTATATTTTGGCCAATTTGTAACTACAGGTCACGTGACATGACGTGTTGATGACGTAGGTTCGTCACTTCTCTAGATTGAGTGTATTATCTCTCTGTTTTTTAATGCTCTGTTTAAATGCCATTGGGAGCAAAAATAGTTCCTTTTCTTAACGAATTCATCTCGTTGAATATATATTCTTAATTATACTTTCTGAAGTATTGTTTACAAAGAAAAGATAACAAAATTACATAAATAAATATGATTTTAATAAACAATATGTTTAATAAGAAATATGTATTTTGTGTTATAATTACGCTTGCACGGAAGCAAACTAATGTTTACTACTGTAAATTATGGTAAAGGAATGCTCTTTGGATTTACAATGACCAAAATGATACAAAAAAGAAAATATGATTTGAAAAACAATAACATACATGATAAATTGTACAAAAACAGTATGAAAATGATTATTGACAAATTAATTTTTCATATTTATGCAATCAGTTCATAGCAACATTGAAATCGATGGAACAAAATACGTCATTAAATTAGTGTTGAAAATATTCAAATTCTCGTAATTAGAGCAATTCTTTATATGAATAAATCTTCTCCTTATTTATTGTTTATTAAAATCATATTTATTCCATAATTTATCATTTCATCTTTCATATAAAACTTATTTTGAATATATATATTTCTTGAACATAATTGCTTGATATGTGTTGAACATTATCCATCAACAAAATTTTCTCTAAAGATTAAAAAGACGAATTAAAAAGCAATGATATATAATAAGCCCATTGTAGAGAAGTGACGCACCTACGTCATCACTAGTTGATGTCATGTGATGCAAAGTTGCCAATTTGCTAAAAATATAACTATTTAAATTATTTTTAAAGACCCTTCAAAAATTCATAACTTTCTTATTTATTGTCCGATTTTGCTCAAACTTTTTTTGATGTGTTCGTCTAATTTTTGCGCTTTTAATCAAACCAAGTTATTTTTGGCCTGGAGTAACCGTTTAATGATAATCTGGATTACCATGTCCATAGAACATTAAACGTTGTATAGTAAATTTACACGCTAAAATCATCAGTTAATCCAGGAAATCTATGTTTCAATAGGGGGCAATGTAACACCAAACATTTCTCAAAATTAATGTTCTCTAATAAATGATCATGCTTTCTCTATCAACATACTTCCAATTGTTATTGCTTGTCATGTGTTTAGCTCTCAAATGGACCATTCACAATAGATACTGTGACCATTCATCAATTACACAAAGGTTAATAGGCTAATAATGATGTTTGGATTCATCAACTATCATAAAACTCATTTTTCATTCATGATTGCTCTATGCTCTGGAATTGGTTAAGGCCAGTATTTAGGTCAGTGACAAAATCAGACCATTCATCAAATATTTGCCAAATGGAGTAGCAATCGTGTTTCCTTTTGGAGGCATTTCTTGATACTGAATCCCTAAGGTCTAGGCGAGTTCCTTTGCTAATAACATTGAGTCTATGCAAAGAGATAATTGTTAATTGTGCATTGCCAAAAGTTATGCATGAATGCAAACAAAATATGACCTTCCTAAGGGAGCATGAAATATTTCATGGATTTTGTCAGAGAATTCAGATATTTTTGCTTTTCCTTTACAATGGACTTTGGTTTTCTTTTGATTTACTAGATTCACTTAATTTTCACTCATTGTCATCACTTCATATTTATCTTTTTCTGATAAGATGTGCAAGAATTCAAGGCAAAGTGTCACTCAGATCACTCCCCCCACTCTCAATGAGTTTGAGTTTCATTTAAAGGCTGCCAAATGCACTTTCCTTCAGAAATCAAATTCTAAAGTTTTGCAAGCATGTGCTTCTTTGCACATAAATTTTCAGGTCTAAATCATTAAAAAAAAGGAAGCCTGCTAATCAGGGAGGATAGCATTCCTGTCGAATTATGTTGGTGAAAATTGACTTGATAAGAAGACATATTACTGTAAAAAATTGATATTTTTTTTTTTCATTGGGGGGTTTATTCTTATTCATAAATCATTATTGCGAGCTATCATTTCATTGCATTCATCTATCTCATGATCTGCAATCCGTATTAAGTAAATCTGTCACTGATGCATTACACCATTTGTACCATTATCAGACACATATAAGTATGCCACATTTCATTCCTTTATACGTTACATCCCATTAATCATATCATCATTCATCCACACATTCTGGTCAATGTATCATGAGCATGGCCCAATTCCAGAATCAAGCCAGGAAATACTCCATACAAGCAACAATCTTCTACACACAAGGCACAGTCAAACTTACAGACAATATTTTGAGCTAGGTTTGTCAATGATGTAGGCCTATGGGGGTAATGCAGTGTCGACCAAAGCTATATCATTGCCCTTTGTTATAACATAGTGATGGCTCTTAAGAGCAGATGCTTATGCACAGCCTCAAGCAGCGTGGGTAGGAGCTGTTAGTTATGCACTGTGATCACTGAAATTCTATACAATTGGAATTATTCAACTATACAACGGAAACAATGACAATGGTTTGTTGTGATATTTTGGTACTTTACATGACAATTATGGTGACACATAATTTTCATAACTTAGCAAAAAAAAAAAGGAATTTATATAAGTTGAGTGTTGTGACTGAAGAACAATTGATGTTTGATCAAACCTCATATGATATTCAAAATTTGGTAGAATTTAATCCTCAAAATAATAGTGAATCCTTTATCTGGACACTCATTTGTTTAGTAAAATAAAACTTAAGAATTTGGAAGAAATTAAAACTTTCTTGGGAATAAAAAAAAAAAATAGGATCTATTAAAGATCATTTCTTAGCATCAGGTCATCCTTTACAACATCACTTGAGGCATGAAGCTCTTTGCAAATTTACGACCCTTACTATCGATTTACCATAAATTCTTGCATGAAAAAAAATGATATCAAAATTTGTTCATTGAAGCACAAAGTGATTTACCTATCAATTCATGAACAAAATTAATCAAAGATCACCATCAATTCAGTCCAGAGATGAAACGCCAGTCAAATGGTATATTCACTAATCACACTCAAAATATTCCCATGTAAAGGGATGTTGCTGGAAAGTTACAAATCAACTGCAAATCAGATGCAAATTGAAAGAAGCCATTTGATTTGTGCAGTCTACACTTCTGACAGTATGCGCATGGAAAATGACTTTGTTTTTGCATACTGATCAATTGCAACTTGCAATTAATCCCAACTTTATTGCAGTGTCCCTAGTAATTGTTACACTTGCCCTTCTCTTTAAAAGTGGGCAAAATAACTACACTCTCTTCTCACTATACAACGTTACACCGATACACCTGATTGAAGTTGAAAGTTGAGGACCTACCTTATCACTGTTGTCTGTATAGTTGGTGTTATTGGTCGATACAGATGTTATTGAGTTGCGATCATAGTTTCTCTCCAGTAAAGAGTCATCATTCAGACTCTCTTCTGAGTTATAGCTCCTGGGGAACAAAGATATAACATTGGTGAAATTAGCAGAAGTCTTTCGCTGGGAAATACAAGTTCTACAGGAAAAGTAACAAAATATCATATCATTTAAAATTTTGTCTGCTAAACCTCAGATAGAATCTAAGTGAACACAAAATATCTTATAATGTAGTATAAAGTAAGTGCTAAAATATGGAAAAGAATAATTTTTAATTGTCCATATGGACAGTTGCAATGTATGAAGAGTATTGGTAGCTGAATTTACATCAAAGAATTTGCTCATTTTTTTTATAATTAAACAGTCCATATAACTTGAAATATTAACTTTAGCATATTTTTATGAAAGAAAGAAGTATCATGGGAAAATTATCCCCCAAATAAGGTACACTTTTAGACAATATTTCAGGATTTTTCTGATATTGAATTGCCCAAATATTTGTGTGAAACATAAATGACAATCATCGTTTACAAAAACCATACACAGAAAGTTAATTTAACCTAATTCACAGACCAAAGGTGTGTCTAAATTTTGTGACATTGCAAAAGCAACAAATTGGACAATAAAATAAAGGCGACTTTTTATTCTTTTTAATTCAAGAAACTATTTCCAGAACATGATGACCTACCGACTGGACTTTTGGCTCAGGCTGCCGGAGGTGGATGGGGCACTTTGGGTGAAAGCGGTCTTAGCGAACTTGACAGTATCAATGAGAGCTGCAAGAGAAAAATAACATACAGAATTAGATTAGTATCAACATATCTGTGCATTAAGCTGAAATATATTACAATCCTTGTCTAATGCCAAGTTGAAGGGCATGATTTTAAAACCATATTTTGTTACCTTCCAGTTTAAAGTTTTAGATTTATTTAATCATAACAATATTTGCTGGGTGTGTCACATGGAAAATAAAAAAAACAGCTGTCTAAATACTTTTTCATTTTTGTCTTGTCCATAATGCATAACAAGAACTTTTCAAGTATTACATCAAGTCTATTCTTCATTACGTTTACTAATGCTATTTTTTTTTCCGAACCAATAATCTACAATAGAAACTGTTCTTGTTTTTATGTCGTACATTCCAATGAATTAATGAATAAATAAAGTATTAATGAATATATATATATATATATATATATATGAATAAATACACACTTAATGATTAAATTATTGAATAAATGTATAACTGAATAAAGTATAGATAAATAGATAATTAAAAAAAAAAAATGAATAAATTAAGTGTATGGTATACCTGTTCTGAGGTGAATCTGCCTGTCCTGAACGACTTCCCTCAGTTTTCTTATCCACTCCTGTTTATTGTCCATATTCTGAGCCTATAAAGAATAAACACAGAATTTCAAATGAGTTTGGAAATCATTATTGGAAAAAATGAGAACCTCACTTGGTCCAAATAATTGTCTGATCTTGTAAACGTATAGCAACAGTTACCAGAACAATAGCATTTTCAATGATTGATATTGCAAGTGAAACATCCCAGAATTTCTAACTTAAAAGGATTCCTTTTTCATGTAACACATGAATATATCTCATAAAGCAAGTTTCACAGATAGTTTGCAAGAAAGTTGATATAAATGGCATATTAACAGATATTGAAATACACATCCTGATTGGCTGTGCTACATGAATCTTTCATCAGAAAATAATGAAAATGAAGTAAATGAATCTTGAATCATGAATCTTGGGTAACATTTTGTATGTTCAAGAACATGAACATTCAACATTTTTTTTTAATGGTGAGCATTGATTGATTTAATTGTGCAAATCATCTACAGTGTCTAGTATCCTGGTGGTTCTAAATCTCCTGGAAAGTGGGCAATTTCTTTGTTGAAGTATTGTATGGGAATTAAATGGAAAAGTAAGAGAATGTTACTGAGTGACTGACCTTGAGTACTATTCTGTTATCTGATGATGGAGTCCTTCCAGTCCAGAGAGCAAACTTACAATGATCGCCCTCTATGTGCTCTGTTATACCAAGATCAGATGTCTGCATGGAGAGGCGACATTGAGAAATGAACAAATCATTGTTATAAATTCTTATAATGATCAGTCATTTGGTGATAAACATCAAAAGACAGATCGATGGCATCACAATCTGAGTACACAAGAGTGTAATTTGTAACCACTCCCCCCGATGCATGCATACTTCACAAGGAGAACCTTTGGCAAGACTGATACTTTGGAATCTGGCAAATGATACCATACTATCATACATGTACAACTCAGGCACTGCAGAACATCTTGAAAAGTGGAGGGGCTGAAAATGTAGTTGACATGGTTAACAAGTTTGACAACTTTTGCAACTTTGCGGAAACTACTGAATTTTTCCTTAGCTATAGTGCAATTTTTTTTTAATTTAAAAAATTTAAAAACAAATAAACACAATGGCCCGTATTCCAATAGCGAGGTTTAAGTTAATCCTGGTCTAAATCTGTGGTTTAAGTATGGAGAGCCAAAAGAGGCTTGAATCTATAATAGTCGATGTTTAATTTACCAGCACATTTGGCACTCATTTTATATAAAACTGTCTCGGAATAAAAAAATTCAATAGTTTTCTACATTATTAGAGTATGGGAAAAGAGAGCAGTTAACATACGAATTATTCATTGTAAATGAAATTATTGCACTTTGGCTACCCATACTTAAACCACAGATTTAGACCAGGGTTAACTTAAACCTCGCTATCGGAATACGGGCCAATGATTTCAGAAGCTGTTTGATAGTAATCTGATGTGGCTTACATATGTCAGAAAGGGAAATTACAAGAAACTTAAAGTCTAAGAGATAGAGTCTATAAAATAATTAGCAAAGGTTTAATTGAGTATACTGTACATGTGTATAAAGTAATCAATACAAAAAGAAAATTTAGTAATTGAGAAGAACTATTCACAAATCTTAACAAATGAACATTGACACAAGAACCAGCTGAAATGTCCACAAATTACAGCTCATTTTCAAATAATCGGCCATAAAAACATTATAATACAACTTACATCCATCTTGCTCTTGTACATGTATTTGGTCTTGCCAGTACTGTCCTTGGTTTCCTTGCTGAAGACGAGAAACATCTCAAAGAGAAATATATGCCTCTCCCGACCTTTCCGGAATATCTGTTTGGTATCCCATACTTGGAAGGCATCTTGAAGGATTACTTCCCCGTGAGCTCGAAGATAGTCCTGTAAAATAGAACAGAATTTTAAAGTTAGGCAACGAAAATTGTATCAAAAAGAAATATAGATCTCTCCCGACCCTTCCAGAAGATCTGTTTGGGATCCCACACTTGGAAGGCATCTTGAAGGATCACTTCCCCGTGAGCTCGAAGATAGTCCTGTAAAATAAATTTGATGTTTAAAATGAACAGGATAATATAAACATGATTCTCCCGACCCTTCCAGAAGATTTGTTTTGTATCCCAGACTTGGAAGGCATCTTGAAGGATTACTTCCCCGTGAGCTCGAAGATAGTCCTACAAAATAAATGAGAGTACCAGTCAAACTTATTCAAACTAATAGATGTAAAGCTTATCCCTGCCCATCCTGAAGATTTGTTTAGTATCCCACACGTTAAATAAGTTCTTCATAAACTCAAAGATTGTCCTGCACATTGAATCATATTTTAAAGTAGGATAAGCGATGAGGCACATTTCCCCAAAAAATATATATCTCTCCTAGCAATATTTTGATATCGCCCAAAATGAAAAATACAGGTACAAATTTATTGGTACTTACATCAAATCCTTCGAGCATGCTGACATGCATGGCATCATTGGCTTTCTTTGGTACAGTCAACATAACGTCTAACGCATCCTGAATTTCTCCTTTCCCTTCCTCGCATGTAGCAAGAAGATCCTACAGAAATGAATTGGTAGTTTATTGTTAGGTATTATAAAAATAAACAATCATTAGAATACTGTTTACTCGATTATGAGAGTTCAATCTAAACAGCACCCCTTCTCACGCTATGCATTTTCGCAATAGCCATGGCTAAAGTCAAATTGATTACACAAGTAATTTTTCAAGCAATTTAATGCTTGAACAACTGCTCTTAGAATTCACTAATCTACCATTTACATAATGACTAACGACAACAGAATGTAATGTCAATTGATTCATTAATGTTTGAATCATTTGAATAATCAATGATTGACAGGCTGCTTCAAAATACTATTCCTATCTAATTCAACGATGCATTAGGGTTGTTGTTCAAAATCAATTGAAAATCAACTGCAAGTTTGTAAATCAAATGGTAGTTGATTGTTATGCATTATAAAAATAAAAAAAGTATTATACTACTGAATATTTGATTATCAGAATTCAATCTTAACAGCACACCCTCTCAAGCTATGCATTTCCGCAATAGCAAGGCTAAAGTCAAAATGATTACATGAATGATTTTCAATCAATTTAATGCTTGAACAACTGTTCTCAGAATATACTAAACTATCTTTCATATAATAGAATGTAATGTGAATTGTTTCATTAATGTCAGAATCCTTTGAATAATCCCTGATCGACAGTCTGCTTCAAAATTGAATTTCAATCTAGTTCCAAAATTCTTAGAAACTTGAAACAAATGTAATTGTATAAAATCCACAAATCACTAGATGAAAGGCCTCAATGCAAAAAAAAAATTGTTCCTCTTTCAATTTCTACATTTTTAGAATAACTGAACAGAACATCTTTGAAGTTCAAGTTGGTACAATTCTTCTGATCACTTTTTCTTGAGCCAGAATAACTCACTGGCCCAGGAAGTTCGGATGACTATGGTAGTGCTTCTTCATACCTTGAGCAGAAACTGATATTTGGTGATTCTCTGGACTGGTTTGATGATGTAAGCTTGGACGGACAGGCCCAGGTTGTGCTTCTTCTGCATTTCCTGTTTATGCGGAAGAAAAAGGCAATAACTTTAAATACAAAGTCAAAAACAATGTTAACAGTCAGGAGGAACACTTACAATATTATGTTTGAAAACAGTACATAATGATTGAAGAGCGTCTAAGCAAAATAACTGTGATGACAATTTTTAGATAAACTTAAATTAAAGGTCTTCTTTGATTGTAGATGACAATGATTATCATCTTCATCATATATAGTTAAGGGGGCATCAAGTAGAGACATCAACATACTATCAGTGAAGGGCTTAGACAAATTGAAAACAAGGTAAAACTTTGGGAAATATCTGCTTATTGGGTCAAATATTATGAAATGTTCAAAGTTTCAGTACAGGACCCATTGCTTTCGAAAGAATTATCCAAGTTCACTCTTTGTCTACTCTTCTTGTTCTTCTACGCTCAATGCAAGTACTATATCTGGTAGTACTGGGGAGCAGTGATTACGATACTGATGATGATAATCATGATGATACAGATAAGTAATAAAAAGGCAATAATGGTGACATGACTAAAACTCATGACTAAAACTGATACTTACATCAAAGAATGCTCCACTGTGTTCTACTAATAAGGCATTGGAGTCTGGTTTATTCTTGCAGTACGTCACATACATCTGGAACTTATCAGCCCAAGTCACAAAACAATGGCCGACATCTTCAGGCATCGCTTCATACTTCTCTAGCTCCTTCAAGAAGATGCTGTAGAGCAAAAAAAAAACATCAAAAGTAGTCTCAATAATTACCAACACACTGTTTGCCAACCATTTTATTTGCTTAAATTGGAGCAAATTATCATGCTGAACAATGGGCTATTTTGGTCTGTATACAAATGTGTGACATCAACTTATTTTTTAAAAAGAAAAGGTAATACAAATGTTGACAATTGAGAAATATATAAACAAAGGAAATGTTTATCCACATGAATCTTATGAGTGACAAAATCTGCAATAATGATAATGCCAAATTCACTGAAGCAATTACAACACTATTTTCACCTGGGCAGTGTTTCACCAAGTTACCAACGACATTATGAACAACTTTACAAATGATAGGTAACAGTTATTGTGCATGAAATGACACTTAAATATGATTCGGTGAAACACTGCACTGGACACTTTATTTTCTGTCTTCCTCTTTTGAGTATACCAGCAGAATAAACTGGGTAATCAAATGCTATTGATATATGAACCATATTCTAACAACTTTCCTCTTCATAAATACAAGGAAAAACTTCTGTCTTAATTCTGTCATTCGCATCAAGCGATATTACAGAAACAATGCACATCATTACCTCTATATATGAAACCACACAAGGATAGGTCTAGTGACCAATTAGGCAATGCCTGTGTCCCAATCAAGGACTTTCTTGCTAAAAGAATTGTCAATCCTACTACACACTATATAAATTAGCTCAAAGCTCTTGTAAGGAAAATGTATTTTTGTACCGTAAGTCATCATTCCAAGAGCTCGCTATATGCAAAAGGGAGAAATACATGTAAGACAATCTCTAGGTGCACAGATGCAAAATGAATCAAAATTATTAAAGCATATCCCAACATTAACCAATGTCTTTTGATATCAATAACAGAGATGCCAGCCGATCCAGAATATGCATGAGGCAAAATAAAATGTAAATGAGCCTGCGGGATAAAAATGAAAGAGAATGTTACAGCTATAGCCATGATCTCTGCCATTCATTTATGATGAAAGCCATGAATTCATATTGAAATATAACTCAAACAAATTCCGGAATGGTTGGCATCTCTCCAGTAACATACAGAGATATGTTAGCCTCATGCAACCATATACTTACTCTTTATGAAAGGCATAGATCTCCTCAATATTGCCAAAGATGATGTGTTCCTTCCCGACGATGCCGGATGGAACTTCTCCTACTGATGCTACCATCTCACACATGTAGTTCTAATAAAAGCAATACAAAAAATAATTCCTAATTCATAATTTCATTGAGAAATAAATGTGAAATGAGTGAAAATATCAATGCGTCAAGAGCACATTCAGTTGCTGCAAAAACAATTTTTCTCAATTGCTCATTACGTTGATGTAGAAGATACTTCAAATTGCAATTCAAAATGACCAAATACGATATAAATCCTTTTGAATATCAAAGCTTCTTGAACATTATGCACATTGAAAGATAAAAACACTTTCAACACAAGTTCGTTTTTTCTGTTCAGAAAGCTAATAGAAGAAATATCATATGGGACAATATCATGACAGAGGGCCTGCCAAGATCCACTCTCTACTCTATATTTTTTGCTTTTTTAGTAACCTTCCATAAAAAGATTGTTAAACAAATTATGTGTACTGGATTTTAAGTATTTACATCGATAGCAGAGCTAAAGATCAATTAGAATGATTTTTGCTTATTTTCATCTCTGAAACATACCGTTATACAGCAATGTAGATCTCTGACATAGGCTTGCTCTGTTTGTAATAACTCTGCCATGATGAACTCTCTTTTCCTTGCTGATTTTCGTTTCTCCTCTCCCATACCCTTGGCAGCATCGCGTAGCTTCACCTCAAGGCTGGTGTCTGATTTCCTGTGATCCAACGAGAGGTTCCCATCATCCTACAAGAATCAAGAAAAGTATGAGCATAACAATGAAGGAAAGAATTAGGATACAGCTTGACATTTATTGATAAGTATCAATTCATGGTGTAATATTCATAAGTAGAATGAAAATCTCATTGTTCTTTGAAAGTAGACTCAGGGAATGTTTCTAGAAAGTTGTGAGCAAATGAAATAATGGTTGCAATTGAAACATGGATTTTCATTTGCAGGTAGTCTGTTTTTTAATTTTAATAAATAACCCCACCATGAAAGCATGATCTAAAATTTGCACTTGCTGTTCAACAGAAACTTCCTACGAACACCCACTAATTCATCTAAATTTTCTTTCTCACTTTAGAATCTTTCTGCCTACATGTACATGTATATTCCATTTACTGGGATATTCTTAACATTGAATTCAGCTATGTCGTAAACTTTGCAGTAGACCACAAACCATTTTCAATACCACTTTTTAATCAACAAGAGAAATTTGAATTAATTCCATCATCATCACTGTTGGAATGGTCTTCTTGATCCCTTTTTTCTCTTCCTTATTCATCTTTACCTTTAATAAAATCATCCTAACCATTCCCAACCATCATCATGCTCCATCTATGGCTATAAACCTACCTCATGACTGAGACCAAGTTTTCCTTCTAGCTGTGCCCTGTATTTGTCCATTCGTAATGAGAAGTCTCGATATCTCTTGTCCACCGCACTGACCCATGACTTGATCCTAGAGGCATGTGATTGGCCCTTCTCAAGCTGACTATCGGCAAGCCGTAGTAATAACTTCACCTTCTCACCATTTTCCTAAAAAGAAAAACAAAGCAATGTATTTGTTTTTTAAAAATATAATAAAGAAAGACAAGTATGAATGTATAAATTCTCAAACATTTGTAGACATAACAGATTTGCAGGAAAAGCAGCCAAAACTTTTTAAAGAAATGTTTAAAATAAAACAAGAGCTACTGATGTAATAAGTAAAGTGATGATGTGACCAAATTGTAACGCTCTCACACAAAAAATGTATGCAACTTAAAAACATTCTTCATTGTCTTTTTCTAACCCATTATTTTTACTTCAATCAATCAAATTCAATTTGACTGTTCACCAATATCAAGGCGCTTTGAAAAACCAGTATAATGTGCCATATAAATGTTAAAATTATTATTATTATTATTATAATGATCGGCACCCATCTTACGTCTAAAATCCACACACAATAGTAAATGCAATGAGATGTAACACTAAGCCAAGTCATTGGGGGAGGGGAATGATCTTCATTAGAAACGAAAGACAATTCTATTCAACTTACTTTGGCAGCACTCTTGAATTCATTGTACTCTGTAAGTAAACCTTCCGTCTCTTCTTCATTATCTCCTAGATTGGTATGGGTTGAGAGATAGAATTCTCCTGTGTCATGGATCCAATTTAATGCCTGGAAAAGAACATGGTGTATCATTAGTATAAATGAAAGCGGTTTGGCTATTTATTTGTTTGCTTTTATCTTTGCACTCTTGAAGTAATTGTATTCTGAACCCTTTCTTAATTCATTATCTCCTAGTTTTGTATTGGTAGACAGATAGAAAATTATCCATAATCATTCATCTTTGTAAAATGCGTAAGGAGTTTCCATAACCATCATGTACTCTAAATATTCATGCTATTATCATTTTTTATCGTTGTGTCAAAATCTATCTTTTTTATTAATTTCACATAATTCTTCTTCTTTTTTTCCATTTATTTGTTTTCTTTGCTTTGTTTTGGCCCAGTCTGATATGGTGGTCAGACAGTAATCACACAATACCTCTGTATTATTGGCATCAAGAAAATAATTGACTTTAAGTGCCTGTCATTAGTGCAGTTATTGAAATTTTGATCAGGATTTACAATTATGGTATGGACCCCTTTGAAAACCAGCCTGTAGGCTGAATAGGGCAATCCAACCTATGAATGGTGAATAAATAAATAAAAAATAAATAAAAACATAAATTATATCTGGGCAATTCACTATTGGTTTATTATTGATTGCTTACAATACAGTTCTTGAGCATTTTAATATCTCATCTTGAATTCAAAAGTTACATTATAATACACTTTGCTGTGTTTGTTTGCTGACAAAAGCTTTTGACAACATCATGAGGTTTCTTTTTTCAAGGGAGCAACAGATGATTTTGTGGAAAAATGGATGAGTATGAGTGATGATTTGTATGTAAGTGAGTTAGATGTCCTATGAATGGATAAATAGAGTAAAGTACCTGTCTAGCACTGGCTTCAAAGAGGACATATTGCAAACATTGATCCAACCTCTTCTTCTTCTGCGTCCAATGATCTAAAACCTTGTCTTCTTGTAACAACAGCTCTTCAAGTATTCCTGCAGATAATTAAACAACACATATTACACATGGATGTTTAACAATGCATACAGATATTTGTAATATCATTCATATATTATAACCCCGTCCTTATAATCATTTATTCACAAATTACTTAAAATTGTTGTGACTTCAAATAACTTGTATTCCAATTACAAGAAGTCTCAGGACCAAAATCAATGCACAGATTATAAATGACATCCAATTACGAGCAGGGTAGAATTTTGCTAATATCTATAGTCTACACTCTAGCATTTTATCAATCTAACTTTTTATATGCCCAACTAGAGGAACAACAAGTACATCTAGACTCAAGACTGTTGTATGCATATTATTTACTCAAATTTAATGTCATATTCAAGGAATTTTCTATAAAGCAAGCTCATCTCAAGCTTTCGTTGCAAGACTTTGGGCTCCTTACATTGTTTTACTTTGTTACTTTGTATTTCCTTGTGTTGACTAAATTTTTGAAAAGGACATAAATGATCAATTCAATTCAAAATTAATATTCTTTTTTTCTGAAGGATTATGGAGGATCATTATTTTTATCTTAGCATAACCCTCTGGATCTTTTTGTTGGCTATGACTCCTCTAAGTTGGGATTGGTGAACACTTTCTGATTATGTACTTTCTCTCAAGCTTGCTCTCGGACAAATCATCACAATCTAATTGGATATCGGTACGTATCGGCAAAAAACTCAAATGAAACAAACTATTCCTTACTTTTCACATAGCCCTCTGGACCCCTCGTCCTGTCGGCCATGCTGGCCCCCTGTTGGGTTGAGTATAGATTGCACTTTTTGAGGTACTTGAGGAAACTCTCTGCGTTACGCCTGGCCATGGTGCACGCCCTGAGGAAGCTCTCCTTCTGATCCTGATGCCGACTCATATGTTTGGCAATGTCGGCATCACTAACCTGAGGAGGGGTACGGTCACCGCTGCCCCCTCCACAAAGGTCCTCCTCACGGGTGTATTCCCGCTCTAGGTCCTCCAACACTGATTGCACCTGATCAGGGATGAAGAACAAAGAGAATCTTTAGGAAAAATGCTCATGAACATGTTTCTGAGTTAGATAAGATAAAACAGGAATACAACTGAAGAACAAAGAAGAAAATTACAGAATTAATAATAAAATTACAAATACATTGTAAATATAAATTGAAATATATTTATAACTAACTTTTTTGAAAATTGGCATTCTTTTTTTGTGTGGAAACGGATTCATTCTAATGATGATTCTGTCATCTCCCATATGAGATTCTCTTCCTACATCTCACAGGAGCTTTATAAACCTTTCTTTATTATTCAAAATATTGTTATTTTTTTGCAATGAAGCTCTCAACAAAATTTAAAAGTTCCAACTATGTTCAAATTAGAGATGTTAATCAATCCGAACTTTGCCCCTTGCCTATTCTGATATCTTGCAGAAGCTGGTATCAAGCTTCCTATCTTTTGATATTTTCAAAATCCTTCGATCATAGGCCACTCCCCCACCAATAAAAAATAATTTGAGCTTCCCATTAATGACCATTTTAGCTGATAACGATTCAGCAATTATGCATGAAACAACAAATTTCATCAAAAAAATGTGCTCACCTGTTCTGATGTCTTGTAGAAGCTGGCAGCATACTGGAACAGTTTTCTCCTATCCTCTGATTGCATAACAAGAGCTTGCCATCTTCTCTCTATACTTGATGCGATCCCCTGTATCCTCTCGGAATCATAATGTCTGGATTCCAGCAGCTTAAAGGCAGTGTCATGCAGACGTATTGCACTTTCTTGGGTTTTCTGAAGAGGAAATGGAAGGGAGGGTTGGAATATCATGTTTTGTTTGCAGAATGAAATACAAAATGTCTATAAATATTGATACATGTATATCTACAATAGATCTTGTTCATTATATTCATCTTATTGTCTGCCATCTTTTAATCAGGATCACTGCCACCACCACAATCCTCTTGAACCTTACTATTACCATCATCGAAACCATCTCCAATATATTACCATTGTTATGAACATTACTATCACTATCACTACCACCTACACCACAAACACCATCACCACCACCCCAACCATCACAATCACTATCACCACCACCACCACCACCACTATCACCACCACTAGCACTTCTAACACCACCATCACCACCAACATTACCATCACCACCATATTCAACACCCTACCAACACAACACCATCATCACTATCAATACCACTATCACCATACGCATCCCCATCCCCATCACCATCACAACCACCACCACCAACACCAACACCATCACCACCACCACCATAATCAACACCCTACTATCACCATTACAAACACCATTATCACCACCACTACCATTGATATTCTACCATAACATAGCCATCATAATCACTACCACCATCACCACTATTACCACCCCCGACACCTACGCCATCATCACCAAAACCACCATCACCATCACCATCACCACCACCACCATCAACACCATCATCATCAACACCAACACCACAACAACCATAATCTTGGTTATTCCATCCTTACCTCGATAGCGAGTTCAAACTGCTGATGTTCTGCCTGTAGCTGCTCTGCCTCGTTCAGTGAGTTCGGTATAGCAGCTACGGCCAGCATTTTCTCAGCAGTGTGGATCCATGTCTCCACCTGAAAATGTAAGAACAGACAATGTTCATTAGATGTTGATGATGTTAAACATTATAAATGAAATTGTGAAGGAATACGAGGAGTAATCCATATTCTCAAGTTTTCTTTGACCATTTCTTTATTTAAACATTCATGAACCATTATATAGCTTTAACTAATGACTTCTACAAATTTAGAATTTCCTCCAAAGAAAAATAACTAAACAACTGTTTCAATTATTGAGTATTATTTGAGTAATGATATATTCATGGTATAGGCATGTTACCAATATCAGTCTGTAAAATGATTACATGTCAACATAAAATAGTTATTAAAAAAATTAGACTTAGAAATAGAATATTCTGACCACTTTGGAAAATCATCCCAGACAATTTTGCAATCAATAATAGCTTTGGTGGAATCCTAAATGACAATTGGCTGCCACACAATATTCAATTGGGCTATTTCACACTTTTCCAGATAATGAAAAAACATACATGGAATTAAGAAGGAAGTAGAAGACAAACAGACATATGAGGCTGAATAGAAGTGATTTCCAATTAAATAATCAGCATATTTTGTTTACAAATAATTTACAAATAATAACAAATTTAGAATACACAACAGTTCCCAGCTATAATATGCCATTACCTGTTCAGCATCGACCTCAAACTGCCTGAGGTCACGGCATTGCTCCAACTGGATCCGTCTTGTCTCTGAGACATCTTCCAGCTCCAGGTAGGCATCCCTGATGTCATCCAGGAGCACCGTGATCCTGGTCTGGGCTGGGATAGAACCGGTCTTCATCGAGACCTTCCCAGCAGAGTCAAACAGCTGGACCAGGTCTCGACCCTGGAGTGAGAAAAAAAAATTGAGATACTTAGATCTTGGTCTGAGCTGCAATGGAGCTGGTCTTCATCAAGAACTTTCCAGAGGAGTCAAACAGCTAGACTAGGTCTCGACCCTGTAGTAAGAAACAAAGAATGAGAAATCTAGTTCCTGGTCTGGGCTGGGATGGAGCCAGACTTCTTTGAGACCTTCCAAATAGAGTCAAACAGCTGAACTAGGTCTCGACCCTGTAGTAAGAGACAAAGAATGAGAAACTTAGATGCTGGTCTAATCGGGGATGGAATGGGTTCTCTCTTATCTGCGGTAGATGACACAGAAGAAGATACTTGACATAGATCAAAGGGATACAAACATAGTATTCTCAGAGCTAATCTGTAAAAAAAAAACCTACCCTATGATCATAGCATGATGAAAATCCTAAGTAGCAGAATTGGGCCAAAGAATTGAAGACAAATCATTATATCAGTGGGAACAATCAAACATATAGTAAAAATAGTCACAAACTAATGGATAAGAAATAGCATCAATTCATCAATGTCCTAAATTCCCCCCCTCATCACTTTGCGTCTAAAAATATACGTTTTTATCATACCTCTGCCCAGAGTTACCAACTTCACATATCTAAACATCCTATCTTACAAAACAAAATCCTATTTTCAGGGAAAATATCTCATTCTCACCTTCCTTTCTATAGAACATCCTATTTGTCATTCAGGTGGCCTAGTGCCTTTAAAGGAACCCTACTAAATAGGTTAAAATCCTACAAATTGGTAGCTCTGTATACCATTTAATGATCTCATTGAACAAAAAATACAGAAAAAAACACACATGATCAATGAACACAATCATTACCAATGCCATTTGAAAAGAGAGAATCCCCTCCTTTAAAAGAGAGGGAAAAGTTACGTCAAATAAAAAGTGACCATTGCCCCTCATATGATCCTCCTGAAAGCATCACTCCACATCCTCCCAAAGCTCATCATCCGGGATGATGACTGCTTGTGGGCTCCAGGCAGAGACAGTTACAGTTACATCAACATCCATTTATGATCACTGAATCAACAAGATGAATGCCCTCTAGTCATGGTATGTATTCCACAATTACTGTCCATTTGCAACTTCAGAAATGACGATGCTGGCGTTCGGAAGTAATGAGAAAAATAAGATTCGTGAAGGCAGTATTCCACCTCCAGTTTGTGATCAATTCCAAATGTGATATAAAATCATCTTTCCATTCAAATGATCCATTCATATATAAATTCACTCATCCACGGACTTTCTGTCAATACTATGGGTGTAGCAAGTAAACACGGAATTGAAATAAAAGCTCAGGCTTCAAAAGAGTCAAAACTCAACATCAAATGATGTATAATTAGAACAAAGCAACGGCATGACTGAGAGATTTTGTTTACCAATCATATGGTACAAGGACAATATATTTGCTTCACAAAAATCCCAGAATCATTTGTGTATGTTAAATGTAAACAAAAACAATATCCACAAAATATCCAGTATTGTTTTAGAAATATTCCATTCAAAACATAAAATAATAAGTCTGCATAATAATGTTTTTGCAGATTCAGTCACCTATTAGCTTAAATGCTTTGTCTATCTCTATTGTTTACAAACACGCTGTTCCAAAGCTATACAATTTAATGCACAAATGTATCCTCTGTGATGCACAAAGGCTCCACATTGGTGAATCACGTGTTGCACTGGAGTGTGTTAGGAGAGTTCAGGAGTATCCAAACCAGAACAAGATTTCTCAATTCCCATACACAGATGATGCATACATCTAGAATTGTAGTACAAACAAATTTACATCAAACCATCGATGACAGGCCCAAAAGGCATCCTCAAATTAATTGGCCTTTAATGAGGATTTATGATCAAATATGAGTACGTGCTCGCTTCCCCTTCCCATCGTTGCTCCTACGCTGGTAGAATTCAGGAGATTTAGCCATGTATGATTGAATCCTTTTTGTTGGGAGGATCTTTCTGGAGCTGGATTGAGATGGAGTTTTGTCTCGGTCGAGATATGCAATGATGACTGGATGCTAGCTGATTGACATACGAGAATCATCAGTTTGTGATGGTTAGGACATACCATGGGGGGGGGATTATGTTTATGAACGAGAAAGAATAGAATGATGAGCACATTTAACATGCCTTCATAGCCATCCATGAAGTACATGTATATCACTAATGATTAGTTCATACTATTCTTCAAAAGGTGAAATCAGGAATTTTGGACTAATATATCAGTTTGATATTAAATTATTTGTAAATAATCAAAATGGAAGAATAGTTATGAACTTCTCATTATTTCGCATTCCAACCCCATATCATGTGATTTATGCTAACTTCAAATACAACGTTTGGGAATCGATTTAAACAAAATTATGAATCTTCTATGATTTGAGGTGTTCTCCTTGTAAGAATTGGTTGCTTTTAAACTGTATTTGTCTAAAAACAAAAGCCAAATGATAATTCAGAAGGCTACATAAAAACTATTTGCCATGTTCCCATGACATCATGATAATTCACCTTAAAAACAAGCTTTCACCATCGAAAACCGAGAATTTACCTTCAACCAGCTAGCCAACGATTGTTCTCCGTTTGCGTATCAAACAAAACGGCAGAGAACTGCAATTATTGATTTGTTTAGATATCATTCATCTGTGACCTATCCTTTGGATCAACCAATATATCATTCTCATCTATCGGTCATGACAAATGGATTTAAAGCTAATTAATTTACACAGCGTTTCCCTACCTGTACTTTTTAAAATGGACAGAAGAATAACTGGGCATAGATACTGGTTGTCTAGGTGCTCTGTATTAATTGACCATACTCATCTCACTCTACATGACCTTATAATGAGCAAAACAGGAGATGAATATGACCTTCTTTCATTTTATTTAAAGTTTTATGGCGGATTGTTCAATTTCAATATCCCTACAGATCATTCTAATACTGGACACTGTGATGTCTTTGACCTTTGATTTGAGAAGAGCAATCCATGAATAGGAAACATTTCTATATACCTTGAAATAAGATAAGAGTATTTTTGTGCAAAATGTCCTGTGAAAATGTCCACTTTAAATAAACTTTTAACAAGATTTGTTGTAAATACTCTAGACCCCAATTACCCTCTTCTCAAAACATAAGATTTCAGGTTCAAAAACATTTTTCATCTTACATATCTTGAATAAAAAAACAAAACAAGATAGCAAGCAGAGGTTTTGCATTATTTCATTATACAGGACAGAAAATTATCAAGCCTGTGATAAAATCATACATGACCTAGTAGATGCATTATTTATCTAATATTTCACAATAATAACGACCAAATGAAATGGATTATAATTGATAAGACATAGATTACAAATCAATGATGTACCTTTGGGGATCGTGATCTAGAGATCTTCCTCACAGACTGCATTATATTCCCTGATAGAATCCAAATGAGTTACATGAAGACAAAGCTAAAGATGAACGATGGACAATCCTATATGCATATTCCTCAAGTGTCCATTCCCTTATGCATGTTGATATCACTACAAGTCACATGATCAGAAAGAACAGACATATATGGCTTCATAAATGAATATCACTGAGATATTGGAAAACATTGTTTTGCCAAAGCTATGCCTGCTGACATCCGATTGCTTTCATTCCTTGCAAATGCTAACTCTCTGTTGATTATATCTCCTTGGTATTTCCTCACAAAGTAATCCTTCAAAAATAGTCCTCAAAGTAATACCAAGACCCTTCCTCTTGAAAGGCAAGTACAATTTTTTTTCTGTCCAATGTTACAAAAGAACTCTGTGCAAAAAAGCCATGCAAGAACTTAAGTTATTCATTACACATGATCCTGTCATCAATAAAAAGTCCAAGGCATATAATTTCAAATAATAATTATCCATGGAAATAGAATAATAAGTATCCAGGAGAGAGTAAAACAGTCATTTCCTCATGAATTCATAGCATAAATGCACATCAAGGTAAGTAAGTAATGAAGACTCAGCTGCTATAACATCCTTGTGTCTACCAGCAACTTGATATCAGATTTCCAACTTTTCCATTGCAGACACCTACACGGAGGCCGACATAAACTCATGCAGTCAAGCACTGGGAAGACCATCATATGTTACTATTTTAAACTGGAAAACATAAAATGTTTAAGCTTTTGGATGATGCTATGTCTAATTAGCCTACTTTTCAATGATTAACAGGATATCCATACCTATTTTAGGAGGAGAAATCTTGATATTTTCGTTACTTGTTCCTGATGATTCTTCTTGGAATATTTTTCTTCTAAAAAAAATATTTATTTAAAAACAAAATAGTCTTGTGAAAAAAATGACTGTCGACTGGCTCCTGTGTATAGAAAGACAATGTACGATCTAATCAGAATTGACAGGGACATTGGGGTGAAAAAGGACAAAACTTAGATCCTAAAAAATTCTTTCTTATGAAGTGAATATCTCCACTGACTTTACTCTGGGATATACACCTCTTAATCTTTGGAAAATGACTACTCTTTTAAATGACATCAGCTTCATACTTTCAGAAACATTGAAGTTTGAGAGCAATTTTCATTTCCTAAATTGTTTCCCATTTATCTTGAATAATATGTACTAACAGACATGTTGAAGTCATACCTTTTGAATAAGTTGTATTGCATTCTATTTGTTCTCCATTAGAAGTAATGTAGATGACACTTTCAAATGAAATCAGTTAAAGTTTGTAGAAACACTGAAGTTACTGAACAATATTCCTTTAAATTTCTTTTTTGGGTTGCTTTTCATAGCACACCATTATACACATCTAATAAAAGCTTTCGTTCAGGATAAGTTGTACTGTGTTTTTTATGCACTCGCAACAACGTCAAAGTGACTCGTTAAAACACAATCAGCTTGAAACTTTGCAGAAATACTGTTGCTTTACAGAAATCTTTTATTCAATTTCTTCCTTTTGTTTTATCGTACACGATTACAGAGTATGTATATGAAGCTTACTTTTTGCATGAGTTGTACTGTATTTTCTTCTACACTCTCCATATTAAGGTCAACATGACTCTTTAACATGAAATCAACTAAAAAATTGCAGAAATATTGTTGCTTAACAGAAATCGTTTGTTTAATATCTTCCTTTTTTTAAATTCATACACCCTTCACCAGTACATATTGAAAGCTTACCTTTGGCATGAGTTGTACTGTATTTTCTGGTACACTGTCTAGTAGGTCCAGATGACTCTTCAACGTGAAATCAGCTTAAAATTTTACAGAAATAAGGTTGCTTCACAGAAATCCTTTCTTTGGTTTCTCAATTTTACTTTTTTTTTAATTATACACATTATTCAAAGAGGTGTTAGAGGCTTACCTTTTGAATGAGTTGTACTGTGTTTTCTTGTATGCTTTCCACTAGGTCCAGATGACTCTTTAAAATAAAATCAGCTGCATCCAAATCAAAGCTGAAATCCCTATTATGCATCTCTTGCGTCCAAATTGGCAACTGACTCAGAAGCTGAAATTACATAATATTGGAGAAAATGTGACAATATTACAAAGTGTGAAGTGACACTGTCCAGGGTTCGATAGCCCTGGGCAAATCTTATCTTTGTAAGCATTTTTAATAATATCATATCTCTGTAATACAGAAGCCAATCAAGAAGAATTTGACCCCAATTAACACTGGCACTCCATTTCAACAATATTTAGTATTCATTGTTTTTCACTCCAATTACAATTCCAAATCATAATCACAATTTTTTAAACCTTTTCTGATTTAATCAAACAATCTTGAATCACATGTGAGCTGAGGATGCATCTTCAAGTGACTTTTGCTTATAAAGACAAAATGGTCCAACCAAAAAAAAAAAACCTAAAATTTGACAAATTTAGCTTTTATTATATTTTGATTTTATTGGAAATGAAAATAAACTAAACTCAACTGAACTGACGAATCTTAGAAAAATCTTGATAAAGCATCCTAACCAACTTCATTCAATCTTCTTCTCCAGTTTCCCATAAAAAGTGAAATAATTAGGTTCCCTCACCTCTAATGCATCTCTTTCAAAATGCCGTAGTTGTAGACATAGCTCTAGTTTTAACCACCTTGTAGCCCATAGATCATCCAACTTGCTCCGCCCATCTTCTAGGTTGCTAAGCAACCCATCGATGTGATGACATGTATCACTGTAGTTTACCTTCTTAGTATCCATCTCAATTTGCCTGGTGAATAGAGAAAGGAAAAAATTTAATATTGAAAAAATATATATCTAGAAACACCATAAAATATATTACTATACACATTGACTTCACTTTTATTTGTGTTTCTTTATACATTATAGAAAATCTTTCTCTGAACATGAAAGCCACGATGCTCACCATCTTATAATGTAATGGAAACATCGCTAGATTTGAAATGTAATTCCGCAACTTTATAACTGCATACTGACCAGGGTAAAATGGTAAAACCAACTCTCATGACTATTTCAACAGATGGCGCTATACCCCATCTGACAGTTGACAAATTGACTGATCACAGAAATAGAGGTAACACTCGTTCATGGTAGACAATTTAAATTCTTTCATTCTCTCTTCCTCCCTCTCCCTTCCCTCCATCCTCCAACTATCCCTCCTTCCTTCCTTTTGTCCCCATTCTCCATCCATCCCTCTTTTTTCCATCCCTTTTCTATCTCTCATTTCTTCTGCCTGACCCCCCCCCCTCCTTTCCCTTTCTCTCTCTTAATGTAACAAATTCACATGATATGCACAATACTTCTCACTTTTTCTTCCTTTCATTGATTTGCTCCTATCTATCCTGTATCTAATTTCTCACTTAATATCATAAAATAAGCACCATGTAATATTGATAATTTCATTTTCTTTTGACCTGTGCTCAATAATTTTCCAATGAACAGGACTAATAAATGTTTTCTTTCAAAGTGGTCTCATCTTTTGATATCCTAGAAACAATATCTCTCCAACCATACCACAAAGGTGTTGAAGGCCTCTTGATATCAAATAACAACAATATCTCTTGGATCGATTGTTACTTTCACAGCATAACCTAATCAATAGGGTGAAGTGAACTGCTTCAGGATAGCCTGCTAGTGATTGATTTCTCCTCTGGCCTTTTGAGTTATTTTGGAGAGAAACACTGTATTTGGAACTGTGATTGAATATTGATATACTCAAGCAATTTAGCGAGAAAGTACTTCACATTATGTAATATCATCTCTTCTTTAACATTTCCCGAGCAAGTTCTTTTCATTGGATGATCACTTTGGAATTATAAGAGAAATGGTGCCTCACACAAAGCTTTCATAAAATTTATACTAATTCTTGAAGAATTCAAAACACATTGTCTCAAAATCAAACAAATTTGGGAGACATTACATGTACATGTATACGTTTGCAGCTTTTGTGTCTGAAGGACAATCTAGGTCAAGCTTCCAGTAAAAGAGATTGAGGGTTGTTGCCACGATAATAGTCTTATTTGACACTTTGTTGCAACTACCTCAGTGTATGCATGACTATATTCACTATCAATACGAGTATACAACACTGAAACTGAAGATGGCTCTATTAATCTAAGCTCGGCACACGGCAGGAGAAATTTGCTAATGAAATTGACCGATGGGTTCCCGTGATGTCCTCAGCCAACCGATTTAGCCAGTGGCAGCCATGTAAATTAGAATGTCAGATCAAACGGGTATTACCCTCACTTGAATATCAACAGCAAAGAAGATGTACACTCTGTTAGCTTGCCCACAGAGGAAAATCAACACTAATTGAATTCTTCTACTGATTTGCTGGCAAGCTTTTCCATTTTAAAGGGTTATTCCAACCATGAGGGAATAAGATATCACTGATTTCTAATGAATAATCAGACAAATTCAGCTTTACATACTGGTACTGAATCACTGGTGAGGTGGACTAGAAATGGAACAATCTGCCTGCAAAGCTTTTAAAATTATAGATCTAATTTCCAAATACAATTTGAATTCTTATGATTGTCATTTGCGTCTCATGATTATGTATATTGAAATTGAGTTTCCAGCCTTTTATAGATTTGTTTTCCAGGAAAAGAGTTGAATAACAAATGCTTATCTTCACAACCACATCATTTTATAGGTATCAAAAAAATGCATACTTTGGAAGAGGAAAAATGTAAAATCCTAATTCAGAACCTTTAACCATTAACAAATAATATTATAAGAAAATGTCTAATTCATCTATTGCAAATGTTAATTAGGCTTTAATGATTTCTTCTTCTTGTAACTCTCAAAATTCGGTACTCATTCATCAATTTAGTGAAAATCAAAAATAAGCTGATATTTGGTGTCCTTTTTTTTTGGGGGGGGGGGGGGTAATTAGTCAACGATTACATGTACATTACACAATGGGTATCCAAATCAATTTATTGGTGACTTAATTTCTAAGAATTTATCTTTTTGATTTTTTTAACACAAAATATGGAAAATATCATTTTGAGATATGACTTGAATAATCTTTGGATATTGCAGTCGAAACACAGAGTGTTCCTTTAATAATGTTCCAGTTAATAAGATTCTCATTTGACGAAGACCAGATAGAAAGGACAATGCTCATCTCACAACAGCTTGCCTGAGCAGGATATCAGTGTCTCTTACAATGAATGTCAATGTCTTGGACAGATTGAATGAAAATACAACCCTATCATGGGACAAATGTGAAGTTCAATTTAATTGCTTTGAAGCAATTCATCAATCATTGAATTTGAAAAAAAAAATGGAATTGATTCAAAGCCTAGAGCTTGAGGTATTCTAGTATTTGGCTTCTCTTTTTAACCCAAAAACTGCTGAACACTTTTCTTGATGCAATAAATTCCACAAAAAAACATAGGTTACTTTGACCTTCATTTTTGTTATAAATGCTAGTGGTATGATGTNAGTGTTCCTTGAAACAACACTTTAAGCTAATAAGATTGTCATTTGAATAGAACAAATTGCTGATCTAACAACAGCTTGCCTGAGAAGGATATCAATGTCTCTTTACAATAAATGTCAATATCTTGGACGGATTGAATAAAAATACAACCTCATCGATGGGCTAAATGTTAAGTGTAATTCAATTGCTTTGCAGCAATTAATCAATCACTGAATTTGAAGGAAAAATGGAATTGATTCAATGCACATATTATTCTGATCTATATAATCCTCAAAATATGTTATTATTGATGTTTGAATTCTGAAATATTTGATTAGATAATTTTCATAAGTTATTCAAACGATAGAATTCTGTTTAAAATAAGATTGATATTATCAGAGACTGTTAAGAAGCAGAGTGCTCCTTGATACAACACTCCAGCTAATAAGATTGTCATTTGAATAGTACAAATTGCTGATCTTACAACAGCTTGCCTAAGCAGGATATCAATGTCTCTTACAATGAATATCAACGTCTTGGTAGATTGAATGGAAATACAAGCTCCGGGATGAGACAAATGTAAATTATAATTTGATTGCTTTGGAGCAATTAATCAATCATTGAATTTGAAAAAAATTGATTTATTGAAAGCAGATAGTATTCTGCTTCTCAAAATAATCCTCAAAATATGTTATTATTGATGTTTGAATTCTAGATATTTGATTAGATAATTTCTATGAATTATTTACACAATAGAAATCTGTTCAAAATAAGATTGAGATTATCCAAGACTGGCGAAAAGCAGAGTATTCCTTGAAATAACACTCAAGCTATAGGATTCTCATTTGAATAGAACAAATCGCTGATCTAAGAACAGCTTGCCTGAGCAGGATATCAATGTCTCTTTATACAATGATTGTCAATGACTTGGACAGATTGAATGGAAATACAACCTCTTTGATAGGGTAAATGTGAAGACTAATTTAATTACTTTGGAGCAATCATTGAATTTGACAATAATATATTCTATTAAACATCTAGAGTTCTAGATTGATGGTTAGTTCAGCTTATAGTATTTTTCTTCTCTATATAATCCTAAAGACACGTTATCACTGATGTTAATCTATTGTAAAATAATTTTATAAAATGATTTTTTGAGTTATTTTATACACAATAGAATTCTCTGTAAAAGTAATTTTGAAAAATTATTCATGGCTAGCCAAAAGAAGAAACAAGTGCTCCAGCTAATAAGATTGTCATTTGAATAGTACAAATTGCTCATCTAACAACAGCTTGCCTGAGAAGGATATCAGTGTCTCTTACAATGAATGTCAATGACTTGGACAGATTGAATGGAAATATAACCTCTTCCTCCTGCCAAGAAGATGGTCACAACTGTGTTGGTGTAACGATTGGTAAATGCTAATTGAATTCATTCACTGAAAGAGCTATCAGAGATTAAAAACACCTGCTTGAGACGTGTCTTCATCAATTTAGGTGCGATCTTTTTCATTATATTTTCATTTGGATACCTCACAGGTCAAATCTATTTGAAGTATTAAATAAACACAACACAAAGTCATCTCTAATTTAAAATGGGATATCATTATTCCAGGGAGAGTCGCACTTTTGTGCGTCTGTCCTCAGAAACGGATTTTATTTTAACATCTCGTCGCATCTGGCCACTGAAGAAGAGTGCGACTTACTAACCTGTTTTGATTGAATTTTACAGGCTCTCCGCCTGCCGGACTGGAGAGTATTTTGTCAATCTTGGTCTTATTACATTCACACTGTAAAGCTTTTCTTTAAAAAAAGTAAATGACAATGCATTAATTATGATTCTACTTACTACAGGTAGTATTTTCAACAATTCGCCTCACAAAGCCAAGATTTCCTTGTTGTACTAAATACTAGTATAAAAATTTACTTAAAATATTATGGTAACAAGTAATATAAGGAAGAATAACGACCCCTACAACTGCACTTGGGTAAAAATAAAGTTTCTCCAATTGGAATGCCTAATACATTCTTATTTTTAAAGAAAATCTAAATTCTGACCACTTATTGCTTTAAGATCTAGCATATATAACATGATCTTAGTGTTCTATCAGTGAACTATCGCCATGATTTAATTACCAGGAAAAAAAAGAGAAATATAACGTCAAAGCTCAATGATTTACGAGTTAAAATGGGTCAAGTGTGTATGCCAGAGATATGGACTTGAATACGTGAATTATTTTCGATGGGTCGAGACGAATACAAAGAAATCAATTTTGCAGCGGAGCAATTATGCACAACTGATATGTCACCTATTTGCTTGCATACTCTCCAGAGTACACTCTTGGAGGCTTTTTTTTTCATGATTTCCAAAATTAGTACCCCTTTCTTGATGGTCGATAAGATAAGATAATACATCTGATGAATTAATTTAATCTTGATGATGTATACACTGTTCAATTTGCCATCCACAAAACTGAGCATATATCTGACCCATAAACAAATTTTGTTCAAATAAAGAAAGGAAAAAATTAATAGTTACAAGAAGCCCTCATCTCATTTTGCACATATTTTGCAAAAACATTGAAACAAAATACACATGATTAAAACATTGATAAAGATATATTTTTCTTATCACATTGTACGCATGAGTATCATCTACTTTTTTTAAATTCTCAATAGGTGAAACAGTTTCTTTATTGCAACTATCATATCTTTCTATTTACCTATAGCCTTCACTAGCTCGTAAATTACAATTTCACCAGAAGTTAACTAATTCATTACATTAAACTTGGAATGCAGTTTGCATGCATTATTTGTTAAAACAACCTTTGTGTTAGAGAAATGCATAAGACTTGAATCAATTGGGAACTGGTCTATTTAAATGACTTCTTTTTTTATAATATGTAATGCAAGATTAACAAGTTTCCTCCCGTCAAAATTAAAAATATATTGACAAGAAATTTTGATAAAATTAAAGGATTAAATTTTCCCTTTCTTGGAACCGTTCACTTTACCATAATTCCTACTTGGACAAAATAAAATAAAGAGAAACAAGGGAATCCTATTACAGAACAACCTGCGGGCCTTTCCTTTGCATTTCATATTTTCCAAGCTCTCGCACTATCAAGGTCTATGCACTGCGTCTTCCCTATTTCCCTGGCGAATTTCTTGCTATAGTCCCATACTATCACAAGGGTGTTATAAGATGTCCTTGGTGGGTTATTACAGGGCAGAATGAATAGGGGGCTGCAACTGTGTAAACTCTTTGGTAGAGCCAAGATAAACATGGTAGATTGTGATGTGTACTTACACCATGCTGCTTGTGCCACAGGACCCCAGCTAAATTTATTTCATGACTGGCATCTCAAGAATTTTGAACCCTAATCAGCTCCCCTTTCCATAAAATTACATAAATCCATTGGATTTCTCTCATACCATATTCAAAATTTGGGAATGAGCACAACTACTATTGAAATTCACTGAAAAGTATAGAACCATCAAAGAATGCAATGCAGCTGTAGTAGATTTTAACCCTTTAAAAATTGTGTTTTCATAATATTTAAAAATTAAAAAGCATAGGATTGATATGGGTATACTATGTTTAGGATTCTACAAACAATGACTGCCAGAAGAAATAAAAACACTGGTGGCCTGTTTAAAATTTTGAACCACAAATCGAGTAGGTCTAAAACATATTTTTTTGAATAACCACTTATTCAGAAAACTTACTCAGATGGAAAGCAAATTCATGATTTTCCTCTTAGATTAGAACATTCTACTGTACATTCAACCATTTGTATGGTATGTTTATGATTCCAAGAAAGATATATTTGGGCTCAAACATAAATACAAGCATGTGTTTTTCCAATGCCACATTAATGAACCTATCCATGTCTAATAGCAATTCAAGTGACATATCTCAGGGGCTAATTTCTCTGGAAGATGTAAAAGAAAATCACTAGGTGCACCATAAATGTGCCTTTTATACTTTATAATCATTGTCCATAAATCTTAATCTACTAATTGCTCCTGCAAACAGCGAAGTCAACTGATTGTGGAATTTTAGGAATAGAAATAATAAACTCCCGGTTTTTCAAAAAAAACGGTTCAACGTGCAAAT